>CAUYPK010018716.1:0-80499 GCA_963574355.1 Loris lydekkerianus
ATCTTTCCTTACCAAGAACCGTGATGCCATCAAAGTTCAGGTTCAGGGCTAGGTTAAATCAGTGAGGGAGGGTGATGGGTTGGGCCACATCTATGGTGCATATTTTTATCTATAATAAAAAATAAATAAATAAATAAATAAGAAAAAATATATATATAGAAAAACTTGCTGCATGTTATTGTGGGTGCTTGTAGTCTCAGCTATTCCGGAGGCTAAGGCAAGAGGATCGCTTGAACCTAAGAGTTTAAGGTTGCTGTAACCTATGACGCCACACACTCTACCCCAGGACCAATGAGTGAGACTCCATCTCAAAAAAAAAATTAAAATTAAAATAAAAAATACATAAATAAAGGGATAGAAGATAAAAGCAACGCAGAGAAGATGCACCTGTTCACCCTCTATGAAATCACCCTCTCAGCTGGCAGCCACCTAGGGCAGAGGCCTCAGCCAGCACATGCCTCCCCAGTGGTTGATGAGCCCATCCAGCAGATGAGCCACCCTCATCTCTTCTCCAGTTCCCTCTTCTCTTCCATATGTTTGGTGATGCCCCTCTGAGAAGAGGAGGGAGCTGTGCAGCCAGAAGCAGAGCTGAGACTTTCCTGTGAAGATATCCCTGGAGGAGCCCTCCCCATAAAGGCTGAGGATCTCTGCCTGAGGTCTCACAAAGCAGGAAGCTATAACACCAGCATTCACACAGGTTTTCACACCATGAATGATTGGTCTAAGCATTACCATGTAGATGCCTAGAGGTGAGGTGGGGGAGACCAACATTCCAAACTTCCACAGACTCTGCACCATAGCTGCAGCCTGAGACCCACACCCTTTTCATGCTTATGAGTACATGGGCTGCCACAGTGAAGACACCTGATCTATCTGAAGGCGATTTTGAGGCTGGTGGGGTGTCTAGACTTCCAAGAGGGGATTTGAGCATAATGATCTGTATCAGAAGTATTCAGGATGGCAGATGCCCTGCAACTAGTTTTCACTTTGCAAACAGCTAGGGATAAGAAGCCTATTGAGCATTCTATTCTAGAGCATTGCTCCTGGTGTCATAGTGAGGAGGCAGCAAAATGGGGCTCTAACATAGATCAGACCAAGTTTATTTTCTAAACCACTGATCATAGTGCCTCACTTCCTGTCTCCCTTCAACATTTATGAGACTCAGAAGCAAACATAAGCTGGCATTATGATCTTAAAATGGCCAGGCCATTTACCATGCTGCACAGGGTCCCCTGGACTCTCAAGTCCTGGGACACATAGCATGTTTTTCGCACCCTCTGGGATGGACCAAAGACCAACTGGAGGGAAGAAAGAGATTACTCACCCTCTTATCCCATATCCGTACATCACCGTCATGGCTGGTGGCAAGGCAGTTAGCGTTTTTTTTATTCCATTTGACCTGGGAGGCACCCGCTGCAAAGAAAAATCAGGGGAAGAAAGCTGCTGCCCTCAGTGATGTCGGAAGTACAGTGCAGTAAAACCAGGGGAGTCGGATAATAAGTTCTGGTTAAATAAGCACAGAACCCTTCATGTTTCTATGACTACGCCAACTCCACCATGACAGATAAAATGAAGCCAAAAAGTAAATGAATTAACACAAGGGAACAGGATCAGAGTCACCTAATTGAGGAAGTAATCTCAGGAAGAAAATCTACAGGTTACTCTGAGCAGAATCAGCAGGAAGTTGCCATTCTTACAGAGCAGTAGCTGAGCAAGGCGCTGCTGGCTGCTAATTGACTTGTCAGGCAACCTGACCTCTCCTAACCTCCAACCACTAATCAGAAGAGCCTCAGCTCTCACACTAGCTCTGTCCTATTTTTTCTTTTATTTATTTATTTATTTATTTATTTTTGAGGGATAGTCTTGGAAAAATACAGCCTTAAGCTGAAGGTCAGATGTAGAATAAGCCTCCTTGTTGGCCAGTTCTGCCTTACAAGTTACACATACCCTCAACTCTCATCTCCTCGAGGGCAGCATCAGACACAGCCACTGCTATCACACTGAGTCAGGCCAAGAGAACTCCCTTGGCACTGTGCAAACTCAGTCCTTTTCCCACTCTGCCAATTCAGAGAGGTAGCATTAGTAACAAAAGAGCAACTTAGGACTGGAGGAATAACATGAGATGCCAGAAAGGGCTGAGACATAGAAAACTGGGACATAGTAGCACTTCTAGCTGATTCTTAATAAATCAAGTTAATGGTGTTAAACCAGAACCAAAGTGACGGTGCTCTTCCTGCTTCTTCTTGTCCCTGCTCACACAACACACAACATTATTGCTTTGACACCTTTCTCTTTGGCTGGGTGTTTATTACTAGGGAAAACCAGAGCAGATCCAGGGCTTTGGAGGGAAACCTCAGTCCAGAGAGTGTGATGAGCAAGGACTAAGAATCCAACAGGAAATGGAGACCAGACTTGTCCCTGCCTAAAAATACCTTGTGTTGGTTTTGGTTAAGCAGTTTGTCTTTTTCCTGGAGACACAGGACATGTGAAGTTATCTAAGAATTAATGGTGGTTACTGACAGGAAGAACAGATTGAAAGACAAAGAACAAATGATGGAAACCACTGAAGATAAAGCAAGGTAGAGCATTACTAGGGTGGTCCAGTCTCCTCACAAGAGAAACATCAGCTAGAGGAGAAAGTCAGGGAGAAGAGCTTACGTGGGCTCCTCTTGACAGTTACTTTGAAGAGCTGTAAGTTCACACTTCTCTCAGCAGAGGCCCATCAAAACCTGATAGCTCCCAAAGGGTTCTGGGAACCCCTAATCCAACCAATCCCCTTCACTCAGCTCTTCACAGCAGGGTCAAACAGAGCTCCCAGGCTATAAGAGTTCTGAGGGCCACAGAATACTCTGGAGCATACACAATATGCTTCCCTGCATGACCAAGGTGCTCACTGACAGATGGAGACCACAGTCCCGGGGCAACAGGCAGTACCCAGGCGGCCCCGCTCAGGGAACGTTAGATTCAGCGGCTTATACAGTTCTACAATCCTTTCATTTGCCTCTTTTCTCCCAGGGTTGGTCAGCCACCCCTGAGAAACCTCACTGAGGAGCCAAAAGGAAAGAAGTCTCCTCCTTCTATTCCTTAGAAGAACCTATAACAGGAAAGAAAGCAGTTAGAACAAGTGGGTTAAAAGAACAAACTCCTGGATTGGCACCTGTAGCACAGTGGTTACAGCATCAGCCACATACATTGAGGCTGGCGGGTTCAAACCCGGCCTGGGCCAGCTAAACGACAATGACAACTGTCGGCACCTGTAGTCCTAGCTACTTGGGAGGCTGAGGCAAGAGAATTGCTTAAGCCCAAGAGTTTGAGGTTGCTGTGAACTCTGTGATGCCACAGCATTCTACCCAGGGTGACATAGTGAGACTCTGTCTCAAAAAAAAAAAAGAGAGAGAACAAACCCCTTCCTTTTTAGGGTTCCTCTGAAGCCAATCTAACTTAGAAACCTGTAAGCGTAGATAAATAAAGGCAGGGAAATGCGATTTAGGCATTACAGACCATTTGTATCTTTTTTTTCAGTTGTATGTCCTCTGCAGCCAGTCTATGTCTCAAATCACAAGCACCTATGGGGGTGGCAGGGACTAAATAGAATTGCTGAGCACTTAGCAGAGATGCACAAGTGTTTGATTCCTGTATCCATGCAACAAACACTTAGTCTCCCCTTATTCATAGGTTAGCTTTCCACATGTCCAGTTATTCACACATATATGAGCTTCAGCACTATTTCAGGCATTCAATGAGGTCTTGGAACATAACCCCCAAGGATAAAGGGGGAACTACTGTATTAAGCATCTCCTTGGATCAGGCCTAGAGTGCTTAAACAAAGAGACTAGACCACAGCACAGAACAAGACAGGTGTGGTCCCTAACCTCACAGATCAGATAATCTGGCTGCTTAATATAATCATGATGCTGAATGCCTTTAAACAGGGGACAGAGGAAAACAGAAGAATCATGTAATCATTTTAGAGCAAACATCAAATGTGTACTCAAATGTATTAAGAAGACACAAAAGAATAGAATTTAAGTGACAGAAAATATGTTTTTATCAAGGATGCCAAAATACTGGTTATTAGGCTTTACCCCTGTGAGTAAATTAGACCAGTTCTATACCCACATTCTGCTCTCAGGATAAGATGCAAATATTCCCTAGTAACCCCAATTGAGAATTCCAAAAACAATCAACTCCAACTAAACAATGAAAACAGGTAGATAAGGAAGTAATTTCAAAGACTCAGTTCGTCCATTCCATATTAAATAACCCCATGAGGAGGTAATCAGCATACTCTCTGATTGTAGAGAAAACGCAGGACAAACAATCTGGTTTCTTTAATGAATAAACTGCAGGAAAAGGAAAACAAACCCAAAAAGGAGAGGGAAAAGACATTTACCACCTAAAAAGATGAGAAACATATTAATCACTTCAAGTATGGACTTTATTGGGATTCCAACTCAATTTTTCAAATAATAATTAAAAAAAAAAAAAAAAAGGAGAAAGAACTATTGGGGAAATCTGAATACTGCTTAGATATCTCATGATAGTAAAGACCTACGGTCAATATTTTTAGGTATGTTAGATATTTTTAGGTAGGGTATTGTGGTTGCTTTTTTTATTTTAAAGGGATTCTTTTATAAAGCTATATGCTGAAATATCTGTTGAGGAAATGATATACCTGCATTTTGCTTCAAATCACAAGAGGGATGATGGTGTGGGTGAAACAATGGGTACAGGAAAGGAGGAAATAAAATTGGACGTACAAAGACAATTGGTGATGCTGATGATGAACACAAGGCAGGTGATTTTTTTCCGTTTTTATAAACATTTGAAATTTTCCACAGTAAAAATTTCATAAACAAATCAACTTGGTTCTTGTCCTTGAATTCTCAAGTCAGTTCCTGACTCACACTGGACAGTCCTAACTCTAGTTCTGAGAGCAACCTATGGCGAGCCCTTTGCAACATGGGACTTACAATTCGACCAGCCATGGAGGAAGGAATGGAAAGGAATGGAATGCAGACGATCCAGGGTAGTACATACTCACCCACAGCAGATAGTGCCACTGTAGGTTTCCTGGTGTCTCTAAAATACAGAAAGAAAATATTAAATGGCCAAGTCACAGGCACCATCCACCTGGTGCTTTATACTCTTTGCACATGTTTTATTTTGCTTTTTTCCCACTTAATCCACTTTTCTTTCATGGGAACTTAGAGTTAGATCTGCCGTGAGGGCCTTAAAAAGAAGTGTAGGGCAGCACCCGTAGCACAGTGGTTACGGTGCCAACCACATGCACCAACGGTGACAGGTTCAAACCCAGCCTGGGCCAGCTAAACATCAATGACAACTGCAATAAAAAAAGGTGGGCATTGTGGCGGGTACCTGTAGTCCTAGCTACTTGGGAGGCTGAGGCAAGAGAATCACTTAAGCCCAAAAGAGTTTGAGGTTGCTGTGAGTTGTGACGCCACAGCACTTTACCGAGGGCAACATAGTGAGACTCTGTCTCAAAAAAAAAAGGAAGTATAAAGAGAAACCTATTTCCCTCCAAGTAGATGAACTTTCTCAGCCACTTCAATGATGTTGAGTCTAAATTTCAAATCATATAGTTGACCACCCAGGGACTGTAACAAACCAGAGGTGGTCGACATAAGCAACTTCCATGGAATATGTGTGGTACGTGCCCAATCTATGAAAATTAAATCAACCGAACCTTAACCTTTCGACTGCAAACAACACCTACAGGAATTCAAACAAGACGCCTTTAGATGTTCAATACAAGACATTCCTTTGAACGCCACCTGTAGGTATGCTTCATTTCTGAGTGTTCAGAAGTCAAAGGTTTAGGGAGGTGGTCAATGTAAGAAAGTGGTCAACTGTAGAGTTTCTACTGTATGTTTAAATGGTTAAGATGATAAATTTCACATTTTATGTCCTTTATCACAATTTTAAAAAAATAACTACTCTGAGTATAACAGGAGACACGGAGTGAGGCTCTACTGTTTACTACAAAGTCAGAGGGGCAACTTCTCCATGAAATGGTAAAACTACAGAACTGGGCAGTACCCTGGGGTTCAGGAAGCCAAATGAGGCAAATTTAGGGCATCAGTTTACTGTTTAGAAAATCTGAGAAGGATTCAGTGTCTTTAAATCATGAAAATACTTTTCTGCATAAATGAAGGATACGCCCTAATCTTGCTGCATACCTCCCCACTTAGGAGGATTCCTCTTTCACTTCCCCTAGATTTGGTGCTCTCCCCTCAGTTCAATCACCTCTAAAGTGGCTATGGGTAATACCTGCAATGCTGGGTAGAGTCAGCTGTATACACCTTTACCCCCAAGACAGACCCCTCTCACTGGTCTGTCTGGTCTGTTCCACCCCAATACCTGGTCTTGTCCCTATCGCCCCACCTTTCAGTGAAAATGTCACAAAGCCACCACCATGAGGGAAGCAGAGAAACCTGGCTGGAGGGAAGCAGAGAAACCTTTCTCACTCTAATGGGAACTCTGTTCTTCAAAGGGAAGGGGCATAGACATTTAAGGCCTTATGCTGGCTGGGCTAGGCCGTGGCCCAGGTATCCCTGTACTCCTTTCTCCATGGAGCATAACCGTACAAAGGGGTCAATAGGGCCCTTTTTCAGATAGGGAGCAAGTAGAGACCTGAGCAGAGGTGTCTCTTAGCACCACCTGCTATGGCAGGTGTGTGTCTGTGCCGTCAAAATCCCTTGCCATCACCTGCCACCTCAGTAAACTCCAGCTCACCTTCAAATGCCAGCCCCTGCGTTTCTTTGCCAAAGGGAATTTCTGGGCTACAGACATCCACTTTACAAACCTTTGTGACAGGCCTTACATGCCAGGGAAATTAAAACCCCTGGGGGCAGACTTCACAATGACTGACAGCAAAGTACTCCCTTCCTTACCCCTGGGTGGGACACCTGTGAGGGGGGAGTTTCACACAAGTACCCAGCACTCCCCATTAAGATTACACCCAATCTGTTCAGTACCCAGTGGATAACGCTCCCTTGATTTTCAGGATCTTGATCCTGCCTCTCTTCTCTATTTCACCAGAGTTTCTTTCACTCCTAAATAATATATTTACATTCAAATCTTTGTCTCAGGGTCTACATCTAGGGAAAACCAAACTAAGATACTTGATCTCTAAAATTAACATCTCAAATCATCCCACAACCGAGTGTTATAACTCTGGATTTTTCTTACTTGATATCCCATATGTAGATGTAGGTGTCCACAGAGCTGGTAACCAGGAGATCTGGCTCGAACACAGCCCAATCCAAGTCGCTGGGACAAAAGGAATAAACAGAACAACAGAGAAAAGAAAAAAACTCAGATTCCACGACCAACACACTGATAAATCTAGTTTCCAATGGCTTCAGAACCTCACTGTTAATTGTGAATGAGCTTCTTAACATGGTACAGGCTGGGCATCTTCAATGTTCTTTGGGAATGAACAAGAGTTAATTGAATCTGGAAGGAAGCTTTCAGGCCCTTTGCCCTGTAGTTACCAGCTACACCACCTCCTGCTCCCAAAGAAGATATGGAAGCATTTCAACTTAAAACAATCTCTCTCTGAATAAACAGACAAACAAGGGGAAAGTATACAATCTTTGAGTTACCACTTTCTAAATCAGACTCCACCACAGGTACCTTGGTAAACCCAGCCTCTGTTAAACAGCACCAAACTGCCCTGCTGCCCTGCAGCAGGTCCCTGGTGTCCCACTCATGTTCTTATTCCGAGACAGGTAGCAACTCCCCGGAACACCTTGCACAGGCCCGGGTGTGTCACCTTCCCCATCTTTTCCAGGTCAGCTTAACTCCCTGCCCTCTCTGCTGCTACTCCCCAGAAAATTTTTTCCCACCCCAAAAACAGTGACCCAGAGAAACAGGGGAATCAAGGAACACTCTGGAAGCAAATTGGAAGGGCTGAGCAGGAGCCCTTGTGGGTGTGCATTTGAGTAACAACTGTGACACAAGAGTTCTGTGTGTAACCCACTACTGAAGGGGAAGGGCACAGGTCTCCAAGTGCTCCCAGGGCACTGCTGATCAGGACCAGGACTCTGCTGCAGAACTTCATCTACTGACTGTGGCAAAAGCCAGCTCTAAACCTCTACTCTCGACCGGGCTGTGTCTGTCTAAAGTGTCTCCTGGGATTGGGGTCAACAGCTGCACAATGACCGTTCTTCACTGTGTTCCTCACCAGTGAACACTGAGGAGCTGTTGGCCTGCCAGGGCCAATACACCCAAAGGGTCAAGCCATGTGAGGAGAATGACATCAATATTTCACGCCCTGAGGGACTGTCACAAAGCCAGACAGGCCCAAGAGTTGGGTGGAGTTGGGGCCTACCTGATTACACGAGTATGGCCTTGCAAGGTTGTGCCCACTTCCCCACTGCCGTCTTTCCACTTATAAAGGTCGACCCGTTGGTTACTCTGAAAAGAGACAAGGTGAAGGAGGCAGTGGGTAGCACAATGTGCACATTGGAATACACATTGTCACCGAGCTGCAAAGGGGAGGAAGTCGCACGGAAGCAGATCTGCATGGCAGGGAGCCTTCAGGTCAAACTTTAGAAAAAAGCTTTACTTATTATAATTTATTTAAAAATAACTAAAATTAACACTGGTATAAGCTAACCACAGCTCAGGAGGCAGGGTTGTGAATCCCTTGAACATTCACAGCTGAACAGAAGGTATAGACGCACTCCCAAGAACGTGCTGTGTGTGTGGGCACCAGGGACGTTCCCAATCACTAATGGAACCTCCCCACCCCCAAGGGTCACACTCATCTCTCCAGCTGCTGACACACTGCATGTGATTTTTAGTTCACCCTTTACTCTATTGAATGCCCAAAGTCCACCTAACATACTTCAGGGGCACAGGTACACAAGAAAAAAGAGAATCACCACCCAGAGAGTTACTTAGAAGGCTAAATTAAATAAGATTCCTTGAAATATGCCTATGTTGAATTTCTTAAAGGGTTAAGCAGAAAAAAAAAAAAAAGGGAAAATGAATCAGAAGAAACCACAACTACAGTAGGAAAAAGGAGAAAAAACAAGAGCCTCCATCAAAGAACACTTCATTTAGAAACAACAAAACAGCAAAAGCTCTCTAAATATCATGAGTTCACAAAACGCACAGAACAAGAACAATGGTAGTAGGCCATTTAATAATTTCTCAACGGATTGAACTGATACGTATAAGACAGATTGACTTTCATTTTAGCTCAAGGACAGTCTGATGCATAAGTTCTGAGATTTGTATTCTGAAATGCCAGCTTCTACATCTAAATAGGTAAGGTTCTTATTAAAAGGTTAGGATTCAAAATAGCTTTCAATGGGAAAAGGAATAAAAAGAAAAGTCCCTTCAACTTATAATAATATTCCCTGTCACTTCCAGAGGGTCTGCTAATGCTTGTCTATGTAGTAGGAACCTTAATGAATTTGACATCTGACCTTTCCCACCATCCTGCCTCCTGGGCGTCATCACCCACGTTATAGATGAGCCCCCACGGCTCAGAAAGCTGAGTGGCTGGCTCAGGAAGAAACAGTGAATGTTAAAACTAGGTCTTGACTTCAGATTTGCCTAACTCTAAAGCTCCTTCTCAAAAAGTTGCCTTCCAACCAAGACCAGTTTAAGAAAAAAATAGATAAATTGAACTTCATCAAAATGAAAACTTCTGGGGGAACAACCAACATTGTCAAGAAAGTAAAAAGACAAGCCAACAGAACAGGAGAAAATATTTACAAATCATTTGTAGCTGATGTAGTGTAGTATCTGAGTATACAAAGAATTCTTACAACTCAATAGTAAAAATACAAATAATCCAATTCAAAGACGTACAAAGGACTTGAATAGACATAAAATGACATATAAATTGTCAATAGGCAAATAAAAAGATGTTCAACATCACTAGCCATAAGGGAGATGTAAATAAAAAATTTACAATAAGATAGTATTTCAGGGCAGTGCTGGTGCTGAGTGGGTATGGCGCCAGCCACATACACCGAGGCTGGTTGGGTTTGAACCCAGCCCGGGCCAGCTAAACAACAATGACAACTGCAGGGCAGCGCCTGTGGCTCAGTGAGTAGGGCACTAGCCCCATAAATCAAGGGTGGCGAGTTTGAACCCAGCCCTAGCAGAAACACAACAAAAAAATAGCTGTGCGTTGTAGTGGGCGCCTGTAGTCCCAGCTACTCAGGAGGCTGAGGCAAGAAAATCGCGTAAGCCCAGGATTGTAGGCTGCTATAAGCTGTGACACTACGGCACTCTACAGAGGGCGATAAAGTAAGACACTGTCTCAAAAAAAAAAGAAAAGATAACTGCAACAACAACAACAAAAAATAGCTGGGCGTTGTGGCAGACGCCTATAGGCCCAGCTACTTGGGAGGTTGAGACAAAGAATCACTTAAGCCCAAGAGTTTGAGGTTGCTGTGAGCTGTGATGCTACCGCACTCTACTGAGGGCAACATAATGAGACTCTATCTCCAAAAAAAAAAAAAAAGATAGCATTTCATATGCACTAGGATGGCTATAATTTAAAAGAAAAAACAAAATAATAAATGTGGTAAGAACATGGAAAATCTAGAACCTTACACAATGCTGATGGAAATATAAAATAGTTCAGCCACTGTGAAAAAGTTAGGTGGTTCCTTCAAAAGGTTAAACATAGAATTACCAGGTGACTGCAATTCCACTCCCAAGTGTACACCCAAAAGAACAGAAACAAGTACTTCTACCTGCATGTTCATATCAACACCATTCAATGGCCAGCCAAAATGTCCCTCAATGGATAAACAAATTAGTGTTTACACACAATGGAATATTATTCAGTCACAAAAAGCAGTGAAATTCTGATAGCTGCTACAATGTGGAGGAACTCCAAAATCAGAAGCCAGAGCCAAAGGCAACATGGTATATGATTCCATTTATAGGTAAGATCCACAACAGGTAAATGCATGGCGCACACAGATGGAAGGCTGCCAGGGGCTGTAGAGAGGGGAAACGGGAAGAAACTGCTTAATAGGTAAGGGGTTTTACTGTGGAGTGATGGAAATGTGGTAGTTACACAACACAGTGAAAGTAGTAAGGGATGATGAACTGTTCACGTTTAAATGATTAATTGGTTGATATCCAAGGACAGGAGATTAAAAAAAAAAAAGTAAAATGATTACCTGGGCCAGGCACGGTGGGTCACATCTGTAATGCCAACACTTTGGGAAACTGAAGCAGCAGTATGGCTTAAGGCCAGGAATTCAACACCAACTTGGGAAACAAGCAAGACCCCATCTCTACAAAAAACTTTGGGATGCATGCCTGTAGTTCCAGCTACTCGAGAGGCTGAGGCAGGAGAATGGCTTGAGCCCAGGACTTTGAGGTAACAGTGAGCTATCATGTACTATACTCCACGTGGGTAACAGTGCAAGACCCTGTCTCTTTTAAAAAAAAAGAGAGAGAGAGAGAGAAATTAATTGTCAAAAAACAAACCAAAAAGGCTGTCTTCTTCCTTCCCACTCCTGAACAAATGGAGTGTTTACCCACTCAGGCCAACTACTCAGTAGTCAGCCTGTATCACTGGTTTCCAATCAGGGGCAATTTTACTTCCTGAGACACATGACAATGTCTAGAGACAGTTTGGTTGTCATTAAGAAGATGGAGGGAAGATACCACTGGGATGTAGTAGGTAGAGGCCAGGGACAGTGCTAAACATCCTACAACGTACAGGATAGTCCCAACCAGGAAGAGTTACCTGGTCTAACACGCCGGGAAAACCTGGACTAAGCAATCAGGGCCACAGAGTGACAGGAGAGCTGAAGGGCCCAAGAGTATAAGCCAATAAAAACAACTCTTTTCTAACCCCCAGGTAAGAGGCAGAGAAGGCCTGTAATCCCAGCACTCTGGGAGGCTCAGGTGGGTGGACTGCTTGAGCTCAGGAATTTGAGACCAGCCTGAGCAAGAGGGAAACCTCATCTCTAAAAACAGCCAGATGTGTGGCAGGTGCCTATAGTCCCAGCTATTTGAGAGGCTGAGGCAAGAGGATTGCTTGAGCCCAGGAGGTTGAGGCTGCTCTGAGCTATGACGCCATAACACTCTATCAAAGGTGATAAGGGGAGACTCTGTCTCAAAAAAAAACAAAAAAACAGAGAAACAGAGAACAACAGAGAACAACAAAAAGGCCTCCCACTTTCTCTTTCAGAATAATCCTGAAAATCAGGGCCATCTCAGACACGCACGGTTAAAGCAGACCCTAGTTGGGGCAGAGAGCTTTCTGGTTCTCCCCCAGCTGACAAAGCTGCTCTCCCTTCTCTGCTCAGAGGCTTTCCTTCGTAGAATGCTGCTCCTGACAAGAACAGATCTAGACAGCACTACAGAATGGTCCCACCTCTGCTTAATAGGAAGGATTCCTTTAAATACTCTTTCCAGCCCAGCACTTTTATAAAAGATTTAACAAAAGATTTAGGTCTCTAATTGTTCTTGGAGAACAGAATATAGACAGAATTGTTTTGAGTAAAATAAATCCCTCAGAAAATCTATACTTAGGCATTGTTTCTCTGGAAAAATTCACATATAACCTGGCACATAAAATTTGAGGGGACTAACAAATCTGAGTCCCAATTAAGGAAGAATCCCTTCTTTTGTGTATAAAGGTGCAGGGGTGTCCAACCTTTTTTCTTTTCTGCTACACATTGAAAGAATAAGTGTTGTCTTGGGCTATTCATGAAATATACAAACACTAACAAAACCTGACTGCTGAGCAAAAGAAAAGGCCCACGCATACTTTTCCCAACATCAGACACCACAGGTAAGCAAAACAGTCCTTAAATAATCTGCATCTGGCCCACGGGCACATGTGAACAACTCCTTGGATAGGGAGCCTTCTGATACCTTTGAAAGCGATGAAGGTCAACCCAGACTAGACCAGCTCTCCAGTTATGCTGCTGATGAAAACAAGTTCTCACCACACACATAAATAGAGGCGTCAACCTATTTCCTTTTCAATATGTGGATTCAGTGTCTAGAAATACAAGGCCTGACACCAATGGGACCAGCAAACATTTCCACCTATATTTAATGTGTAACTTGCCCCTGTCGGAAATAACCATCCAAACCTCTTTTCTGACTGAGCAATAGGATTGCACTCTCTTCTCTACGTAGGACATGGACCTGCCAACCCCAGATGACACCTTTAAAAGCATTTTCCTGTACTCCTTAAATGAACTCACCGAGGCTGCAAAATAGTGTGCAAAGCTGTCATGAGGATTCCACTGCACAGCTCCAATGTCCCATTTGCTCTGGCGAGAAATCTTTCGGTGACCTTCAAAAGGGGCATCTAGATTGACGATGTATAGGAACCTGCGTCTAGGAAAATGACATCAACATTATAACAATATAATAACATGACAGCATTAGCATGAAGATAGAAAAGCACATTTGGAATTGCATATGGTTTGCAAGCAGGGCTCTAAAAAAAAAAAAACACCCAAAAATATAAATGACATTTATCTACTCTCAAAGGCATACAAATGACAAGAGTAACTCGAGGTGGCTGATCGACAAAGGGGAGCAGTATCCCTGTGACTCCCTCCAGAGATGGTCTTCCCTACCACATCTGTCCTTGACAGCCTGGCCTCTTCTGCATTCAGCTCCACTCACCCCTCTCCCAGCTTTTCCCAATCCCCCAGCTAGGACTGATGACTAATATTGATTAATTCTACATTACTCCCATTGCATGATCTGATTTCCACTACAGCATTCAGCTCTGTAGCAGGATCACTAATATTAAGGCCCCAGCACACATGGCCCATGTCTCAGATATCTCTGTATGCCCTGCCTCCCTCGGCACAGTGCTCTGCCCTCAACAAGAGCGTGTTAAATTAAACACATCACTTATCACTAAGTCAAAATCCTGCAGAAAATCTCAAATTCCCTAGCAAGCTGACTACCCGGTGAAGGAAACTAAATTAAATCTGTCAGAAAGTGAAATGATAACCAAAAAAAGGAATGATAATTAAAATAAGATATTAAGTGCTAATAATGTTCAAGGTGCCAATTAATACAAAGGATCTGAAAACAGGGGTGTTCTGTGTTCACCTATTTTCTTTTTATTTTCAGTAAAAAGTCCTTGGTGTGCAAATCAACATCTTCTAGCCATCAGCTACTGATTTTACACCAGAGACCACTCTGAGACCCTGGATATAAATGAGGATTGGAAGGTTCAAAAGACTAATAGTCTCTGCTCAGAGGAACTAGGAGATGGCATATAAAACTCTCAGGGGTGTCCAACCTTTATTCTTCTCTGTCAGCATTGGAAGAAGAAAAGTTGTCTTCATCTACATATTAAATAAGACTAACAAAAGCTGATGAGCAAAAAAAAAAAACAAGGTCTGTGCATAATTTCTGTAATATCTGACACCACAGATAAGCAAAACAGTCCTCACATAACCCACATGTGACCCATGGGGCACAGGTTAGACATTCCAGCCTGGGGAGTAGCAGGAGAGATGGCTGAGAGAGGGAGAAAGAAAACTCCAGGAAAGACACAATTTCACAGAACTTCAGGACCTTCTAATAATGGAAGTTCAGAACAAAGATCTAGAACCTCTGGCTTCCTCCAAAGGAATCACCTGATCCTGTGATGAGCGGTTGGAGTCTTCCCATTAGAAAGAAAACAGTACGGGGCACAATCATAAGAGGGACTTTACCTAACAAATGTAATCAGTATAACCTAATTCTTTGTACCCTCCACGAATCCCAAACAATAAAAAAATTAAAAAATAATAAAAATAGAAAAAGTTAAAAAAAAGAAAAAGAAAAACAGTACAAGACTAAGAGATACATATAAGGGGTATGTATCAATAGAAGAGTCTGGAGACCTTATAGAGCAAACATAAGGACAGCAGAAAGTAGGCATCTGGGGGTGAACATGCCTGATTGAACATGCATGTTTATCTTCATTCCCCCCAGTAACCCCACACACAAAAAAGAGACAAAACCCACAGGGACAAAGAGAGAGGAAATGAAAAGCAGATGGACAAATGGTAATTGAATTAGAGTAAAGAAATCTGAATAAAGCGCAAGCACCTGCAGGGGAGGAGGATGAGAGGCCAGCTGGTCCCCACTGCAGGGCCTGGCCCAGCTCAGCAACTGGAGGCTTTAGTCTCAAGAAAAGAGTAAGGGGCAGGGCTGGAAGGCAAAGAGCAAAGCAGAACAAAATAAGGAGAACTGTTTGAAAGAGCACTAGGAGAGTGGCCTGTGTGCAGCCCGCACAGCCAGGAGAGGCCTCTCCTGCACCTCCTTCACCCAGTGCAGGGTGGTGCTGCCCCACAGAAGCTCTGAGAAGCTGAGAAGTGGGAAGTGCCCTGGTGACGCTGGTCCTGAGGTGAAAGTGAGGCCTTCGGGTCTCTTTCCCCACTCAGCACTCTCAAGGCTGCCTCTTACTCTTCAGATAGAGACTTCTAGGAGAAAATGACAAGCGCAGGAAAAAACAGAAACGAGCAAACAAACAACAAAACCCTGCAGATAACGACACTTGGGCATCCACTAGCAAGGGGCCTTGCTCCCACCTGATCTCCCTATGGTGAACCCCACCATCCACCCACATAAACAGAGATTCCGATCACTCTAATATTAACAGTCAGTAATCTCAGCCATTGAAACTTGAAAGACAGCAACCAGGATGATCAAAGGAGAAAAAAGAATTCAAAAAAAAAAAAAAAAGAAGAAAGAAAAAGAAAAAGAAAACAGGAATAAGGCAGAGAGGAAACAAAAATCCTTGTCATCAATATTCTCAGAGAGATAAAAGACAACGTAAAGAACAGAGAACATTAAAATAATAGTTGGGGTTTGTGATAGCCTGTAATCCCAGCACTTTGGGAGGCTGAGGCAGAAGAAGACTTTAGGAACGGGAGTTAGAGAACAGCCTGGGCAACACAGCAAGATCCCACCTCTTCAAAAAAGTAAAACAAAAAATTAGCTGGGGCCTGGTGCTGTCACTCACGCCTGTAATCCTAGCATTCTAGGAGGCTGAGAATTGCATGAGTCAACAGGTTCGAGACCAGCCTGAAAAAGCGTGAGACCCTGTCTCTAAAAATTAGCAAGGTGTTGTGGCAGCGCCTGTAGTCCCGGCTATTCAAGGGGCTGAGGCAAGAGAATTGCTTAAGCCCAAGAGTTTGAGTTTGCTGTGAGCCATGATGCCACCGCACTCTCCTGAGGGCAATAAACTGAGACTCTGTCTCAAAAAAAAAAAAAAAAAAAAAATAGCTGGGCATGCACAGACCTTTTTTTTTTGCTCATCAGCTGTTGTAGTCTTATTTAATATGTGGATGAAGACAAGTTTTATATGCCTCAGGAAACTGAGGCAGGAGGATCACTCGAATCTGGGAGTTCAGAGGTACAGGGAGCTATGATCATGCCACTGCACTCCAGGCTTTGCTGACAAAACAAGACCCTATCTCAAAAACAACAAATAAATTACAATAAAGTAATAGTTGAAATTGTTTTAATCTTGAAATTTTTTGAAAATTAAAATACATGCAATAGTCAAAAGTTCAACAAATTTGACAGAAGGGTTAAAAGTTCAAGTTGAAAACTCCTAGAATACAAAACAAAAAAAGACAAAAAGGCCAGAAGAGAAGCTATACAGGATATTCAACACTGACTAAGAGGAATTCCAGAAATGAAGAATAAAAAGAGAAAATGGAGTAGGGGGAATGATCAAAGATATAATGTAGGAAAAATTCTCCAAACTAAAAGATAAAGATTTCCTGATTGAAGGGCCTTCCAAGGTGCTAAAAATATTTCTTTATCTTAATCTGAATGATGTAATCACCAATTTTTTGTTTTAACTTTTTGTGGAGATGGGGTGTTTATATGTTTATAAAATTTTTTTTTTTTTGAGACAGAGTCTGACTCTGTCACCTTCAGTAGAGTGCCATGGCATCATAACTTACAGCAACCTCAAACTCTTAGGCTCAAGCCATCCTCTTGCCTCAGCCTCCTAAGTAGCAGGGATTATGGGTGCCTGCCACAATGTCCCACCGTTTATAGACACAGGGTCTCACACTTGCTCAAGACAGTATGTTTGTAAATTATTTGAGCTACTTACTTAAGGTTAGTATATTCTATATACTTTATACTATATACTATATACTTTGCTAACATTTAAAAATTCATTTAACATTGAAAAATTCAATATAAGAAAATGAAATGGACAGTTTCAAGATCATGTTGAAAAAGGATATTGATAGGTGGCACCAATAGCTCTGTGGGTAGGGCACTGGCCACATACATGGAGGCTGGCAGGTTCAAACCCTGCCCAGGCTAGCTAGAACAACAATGACAACTGCAACAACAACAAAAAAATATATAGCTGGGCATTTTGGCGGGCGCCTGTAGTCCCAACTACGTGGGAGGCTGAGGCAACAGAATCGCTTAAGCCCAAGAGTTTGAGGTTGCTGTGAGCTGTGACGCCATAGCACCTACTGAGGGTGACAAAGTGAGACTCTATCTCAAAAAAAAGAAAGAAAAAGGATATTGATGTGTAACTAAGAACATACTAAAACTGGAACACACACATGATTTCCAGTTACATTTCATCCTCCCCTAGAATGCTAAGAATGACCATCACATCACATCAGTGAATGCTATGAAATCTAACATTTGAGCAATAGTTACTCCAGGGCACCTTAGAGTATGTAAAGGTCATTAATAGCTACATGATGTCAAGTGTATGTTATCTCTCTATTTGTTTAAATAAACAATCATGTAAAAAACTAGGGTGCTCTCCGAGGCACGGTGGCTCGCACCCATAATCCCAGCACTTGGGAGGCCAAGGCAGGTGGATTGCCTGAGTTCACAGGTTCTAGACCAGCCTGAGCTAGAGTAAGACCTCATCTCTAAAAATAGGTGGGCATTGTGGTGAACACCTGTAGTCCAAGCTACTTGGGAGGCTGAGGCAAGAGAATCACTTAAGCCCAGGAGTTTAAGGTTGCTGTGAGCTATGATGTCACAGCACTCTACCAAGGGTGACAAAGTAAAACTCCATCTCAAAACAAAACAATGGTACTCTGAGTACCCAGCACATTACATGAAAAAAGACACACACCAAACACAATCATGATGAAAATTACATACAAACTAAAGGTAAGGTTTTAAAGCTTCCAAAGAGAAAAATAGATCATATACAAAGAGTTCAAGATCTCTCAACAGTAACCCCAAATATCAATTCAACCCAACAACTGGTATATAACCATACTGGAAGGAGGGGGAAGGTCAGGTACATGTGTTAAGGACCCACAGAGCAAAAGAAAAGTGCCAAATCCTCAAATTCTTTCTTTTTCTTGAGACAAAGTCTCACTCTCTTGCCCAACTAGAGTGGCCTCAGCCTAGCTCACAGCAACCTCAATCTCCTAGGCTCAAGCAATTCTCCTGCCTGAGACTCCCAAGTAGATGGGACTACAGGCACCTGCCACAACGCCAGACTAAATTTTCTATTTTAAGTAGTGAAAGGGGTCTCACTTTTCTCAGGCTGGTCTGGAACACCTAATGTCAGGCAATCCTCCCGTCTTAGCTTCCCAGAGTGCTTGGATTACTGGCATGAGCCACCTCACCCAGCCAAATCCTCTTCTACTATTGTAAGAAGTCAATGTATAATGTCTACATCAGGCATCCTCAAACTTTTTAAACAGGGGGCCAGTTCACTGTCCCTCAGACCATTGGAGGGCCAGACTATAGTTTTAAAAAAAAACTATGAACAAATTCCTATGCACACAGCACATATCTTATTTTGAAGTAAAAAACAAAACGGGAACAAATATAATTCACACTGCTTCATGTGGCCTGCAGGCCGCAGTTTGAGGATGCCTGGTCTACATGGATAAATCAAGTGCACCAGGCCAGGCTACCAGTCACTAAAATTTCAGAGGAATTTTACTATTTACCTGTTAGGGCAGACTAAATAAATTGCAAATAATCCCCACAAGTACCTCTGAGGTCACTAGTATATCAGAACTAAACCCTATGATCATAATCCTTAAATACATTTTCCAAATTTCTGAAAACCTCCTACGTCCAATTTGTTCCCCAGAGGTCGTGGCAAACAAACTCTGAAAGCTCACTTACCCAGAAAGCACTGCATGCTGCCCAAGACAGTCCACAGACATTGCAGTTGCCTGTAAGAGAGAACATAGATTCAGTCCGGTCAGCAAACCCAGCTCAAGGTATAGAAGATAGGAGTCCCTTTGCCTTGTCCTCTTCTCATTTCTCACGTAGTCCCCACCTAGCAAGTATCATTAATTCTCTGCAGTGGATACTGTTCTGTGTGTTATTTTAAGAGACAGGGTCTCTGTTGCCCAGAGCTATGTGCAGTGAGTGGCATGATCATTGTTCACCATAACTTCTCCTGGGCTTAAGCAATCTTCCCACAATACCTGGGTTATACAGGTATTGTGCCACTATATGCAGGTCACTTTTTTTTTAGAGTTGGGATCTTGCTATGTTGCCCAGGCTGGTCTGAAACTCCTAGCCTCAAGCAATCCTCTGTCCTTGGTCCTCGGCCTCCCAATATGTTGGAACTACTGGTGCAGCCTACAATGCCCAGCCTACAGTGGTTACCTCTATCCCTTCTAGTTCCCATACAAATCTTATACTCAGGCGCAATCTGCATAGCTCAGTGGTTACAGCGCCAGCCACATACACCAAGGCTAGCAGACCCAGCCTGGGCCAGCTAAACAACAATGACAACTACAACAAAAAAATAGCCAGGCATTGTGGTGGGTGTCTGTAGTCCCAGCTACTTGGGAGGCTGAGGCAAGAAAATTGCTTAAGCCCAAGAGTTAGCGATTGTTGAGAGCTGTGACACCACAGCACTCTACCAAGAGCAACATAGTGAGACTCTGTCTCAAAATAAAAAAACTCATATTCACTTTTTTTTTTTTTAAGAGACAGGGTCTTGCTACATTGCCAAGACTGGTCTCAAACTCCTGGTCTCAATCAATCCTCCCACTTCAGCCTCCAAGTACAAGTACACATTCATTTTTGATGACAGGGCAGTTGCTATCTGTTACCCCCGACACCAGGACTACACACAGCCAGGCTGGCACATTCTAAATTGAGGAGACAGAAGTCCTGGAGGCCTTGAGGAGTCTGACTAGTTCAGAGAAAATAGCAGCTACCATGCACAAAAAGCCTCTTCCTGACCTGGGACATCCTCCTTCAACACACACATACACAATACCCATGCCTTTCCAAAGGGTACAGACTCCTCCTCAAGACACCTGCCAGCTGGCAATAGTCAAACACCATCCCCGCTGAATCCAAGGTCATATGCTTGTTATTAAGATGCCCTGTTCACATTCATTCTGAAGTTTCTAGCACACATTGCTGGTTTCCATTTTCCAGGTCTTCTATTTCCAAGGGGGAATCACCATTTCAGGATCTAATGTCTAATTCCCAAAAAAGACTGCACTGAGTCTAAAAGATCTGCATCCAGGCCAAAGTACAAGGCTGTAACCTGGCATGGCAATTAAAGTCCTAAATTCTTTTATTTGGACAAGTTCAAATACTGCTGCCTTCTCATGGCATTAGCATGGCAACAGTCCGTGCCACTGTTTGGCTGCCGAATGCTCTAAGTTCTTTCTAAGAGAGTACCAAGAGAGAATCCATTTTGTACTTTCAGCCAAAATCACAAACCACAAATGGTAAACAGAAATTTTCTCCCTCACCTTCACTGACCTTATTTAATAGGTTCTCAGGCTTGTCCATCTCAAAAACAAGTTATAGGTGACACTGACGACAAGACAACACGGTACTCTCACTGGTGGCTGAAAAGTGATTAACATGCATCCTCCATTGCACTTAAGAGTCGTGAGCAGACAAAAGCCCTGCTGGAAAAGCAGGCAGTGAAATGAGATGCCATTTCCAGAACTCCTCTGTGCAATTTATAAATGATATGAAAGGGGGCAAGATGGTTCCTCCAACAAGTTCAGTGTAATCTTTCAGGAGGGCATGTGGGAAGCAAAACCCTAAGACGGCCCCCCAAGATTCTGGGCCCTCAGTGTATGCACACCTCCCTGCTACTCAACACTAATCAAACACTGATCTAGGTCCTGCTATGAAAGGATTTTATAGATGTAATTAAGGTCCCAAATCAGCTGACCAGAAGATAGATCTGAAACAACCCAAGTGTCCACTGACGGATGAATGGATAAACAAAAGGTAGCACAGACCTACACTAGGATATTACCCAGCCTAAAAGGGAAGGAAATTCTGATCTAGGCTACAACGTGGATGAAAGTGGGAAACATTATGCTAAGTACACCAGACACAAAAGGACAAATTAGAGATGTTTCCACCTAAAATAGGCAATTCATAGAAACAGAAAGTAGGCTAGAGGTTTTCAGGGGCAAAGGGGAACAGAGGACAGAGAGTTATTGTTTACTGGGTGCACATCTTCTACTTGGGAAGATGAAAATTTCGGGGGCAGGAAGAATGGAGAGCCCTAATCTCATCGACCCTTTAAACCTAGGTCCAGAGGTCAGAGACAGGAAATTAGAGACTAAAAAGATGAGAGATTCAACACGAAAAAGATTCTCCATTGCAGGCTGTGAAGATGGAGGGGCCCACACACCAAGGACCTGAGAGTGGCCTCTGGGAGTTGACAGTAATCCCTAAAGAACAACCATTAAGCAAACAGAGATCTCTATCCTAAAACCCCAAGGAACTGAATTTTGTCAACAACCTGAATGAACCCACTGTAAGTAGATTCTTCCTAAGTAAAGCTGGCTGACACCCTGATTTCAGCCTGCAAGATGCTCAATCAGCCATGCAGTGCCTGGACTTCTGACCTACAGAACTGTGAGCTCGTAATGGGTGTTATTTTAAGCTGCTAAATGTGTGGTATACAGTGAGAGAATACCAATAAAGTGTGATCTGGAAACAGCATTAAAAAGTTATGCCCTTTGACTCAGTAATTCCACCTTCAGAATACAGCAAAAATTTTATGCACAGAGCTGCTTATTTCATGTTATCTCCAAGTAAATAATGCATATCTATGCAGTGGGATATTCTGGAAGCATTCAAAAATGACATGAAAAATGCATTAGTCAAAACCACAAGTATCATAACTCACCAAATCAGCGGAGGTTACTTAAAAAAGAAAAACCACAACCACATCACCATCTAAGTGGTTTCTCCCATCCCCACCGAGAAAATAGAGGCTACAACTGTGTTTATAGGAGCACATTAAAGAAGATGATGCTAAGCTGTCCAAAAAGAGACTGAAGAAAGGGAACTTTGGACAGAGGAAGGCAAAACAGCCTCAAAGAAAAATCTTTGTGACAGATGGGGTCTAAAACCCAAGACCACCAGTCTTAACACATAGATGGGGAACAGCTGAGAAATTCTTAAGTCTAGACATCAGGGGGAGTGGCCTGTAATTCTAGCAGTCTGGAAGACCAAGGCAGGTAGACTGCCTTAGCTCAGGAGTTTGAGACCAGCCTGAGCTAGAATGAGACCCCATCTTTAAAAAAAAATAGCTGGGCATTGTGGCAGGTGCCTACAGCCCTAGCTACTCAGGAGGCTGCGGCAAGAAGATCATTTGACGCCAGGAATTTGAGGTTGCTGTGAGCTATGATGCCATAGCACTCTACCAAGGGCAACAAAGTAAGACTCTGTCTCAAATAAATAAATAAATAAATAAATTGGCTACTTATAAATATATATATAAATAAATATAGTCCTAAGAAAAATAATGAAGAAAGTATATCAAAGTATTTAAACAATAGTTGTTTCTGAATATGTCCTCCCAGAGCACCCCACAAGATGCTTGCTGACACAGGTGGTTCTGTAAACATCTGCGGTCTGAAGATGGTAGGTCAGAACTAGGCCACAGTCAGGGTCCTTCCAGCTCAAAATGTGCCAAGATGGTCTTTAACATTTCAAAGAATTTTTTTGTATGTTCTCTTGATAATTTATCACCCTTGAATTTATGTGTACTTCTGACATTCCTCCACTTCTTTATATCTCATAGGATAATAAACTTCAACAGCTCAACCATCTGCTGTATGAGATCTAAAGAGTACAAAAACGTGGTGAATGAAATTTTGTGTGCCTTACCCACCCACATATTTTTATTTTTATTTTTTTGAGACAGTCTCACTATGTCACCCTCAGTAGAGTGCCGTAGCATCACAGCTCACAGCAACCTCAAAGTCTTGGGCTTAAGTGACTCTCTTGCCTCAGCCTCCCAAGTAGCTGGGACTACAGGCGCCTGTCACAATGCCCGGCTTTTTTTTGTTGCAGTTGTCATCATTGTTGTTTAACCTGCCAGGGCCAGGATTGAACCCACCAGCATGGATGTATGTGGCTAGGCCCTAACCACTGAACTATGGGCGCCAAGCCCTTATTTTTATTTTTTTTAATTTATTTTATCCTACTTGCAAGCTAACCCACATACTTTATAAAGTAAAATTCCAATCAGTTCCTCTTTTTTTTTTCCACCCTGAAAAGTCCTCCCTGACCAGTAAGAAAACAAACTTAACTGCTCAGAGCTACTCTCTGTCAAAAGACACAACTGGAAACATAAGAGAATAAAGTTCTAGACTCGACACCTGTGGCTCAAGCAGCTAAGGCGCCAGCCACATACACCTGAGCTGGTAGATTCGAATCCAGCCAGGGCTCACCAAACAACAGTGACGGCTGCAACCAAAAAATAGCCGGGCGTTGTGGCAGGTGCCTGTAATCCCAGCTACTTGTGAGGCGGAGGCAGAAGAATCGCTTGAGCCCAGGAGTTGGAGGTTGCTGTGAGCTGTGATGCTATAGCACTCTACCCAAGGCAACAGCTTGAAGCTCTGTCTTGAAAATAAATAAATAAATAAATAAACAAACAAACAAATAAATTTCTTCAGAACCCTTATTCCTTCCACTGCAGGAAAAATGGGGCTTTAGGAACTGTGTGTCCTTTATGAGATGGGAGATGCGAATTCATCATGATGTTTGGTTCTTATCTGCCTGAAGAAAATATAATTAACGATTTGAAAAAGTCACGCTAACTGAAAGAAAATGAGAGTCCAAGAGATTCCAGAAGCCTCCATACACAAATCGCTGCTGTCTTTGTTTAACAGACCATTTCTTCATGAGCCAACCTCTCGAGGCAGATGTGTTCTTAAACATTTGGCTTCACCAATCCAAAGAAACAGACTACATTTTATCAAAAGGAAGAAAGACTCTATCATTTTTGTAGACATAAACAGAGGCAGTTTGATGCAGCTAAAAAGGGTGTGCGGGGCTTTGCAGTCAGCAACTGGATTAAAACCCACTACTGGCACCTCTCGGGTGTACAACAACAAAAAATGATCCACCAAAGGTTGTCACTGACCTCTTGGATTAAAATTAGAAGATACTTTTTAGTAGTTATTGCACTTTATCTCAAAGCAGCATCTGAATTAATGAAATGGAAAGTACAGTAGTGGTCATTGCCTAGGAAGTCAGGGGACTAAAGGGTCCAGGGTTTCATGTTGGAGCAATGCATATATTCCAAAAATGATTGTAGTGTTGGGTGCACACTCTGTGAATACACCAAAACCAATGCTATAACATTTTCATCTTTTAAAAAACAATAGGTCTGTTACTTTATAATAGTCAAGTGACACTAAATTTGGAGATGGATTGCATTATCAATCCATTTTGGATTTACAGTTAAATTTTAGTACAAACACTATGAAGTACAAATGAAGCTCTGATGGAAAGGTCATGGGACTACCTTCCTACCCTTATTCCATACAAAAGAAAATCTAACAAGAACTTTTTTTGCTATCTATAAAACAAAATCTAGGATTCATTTATTTGAAGGGACTAGGAAAACAGTTTATTCTTCCTCTTTTAATCCCAGCTGAATGAGCAAGAGCTATTTAAAAAAATAAAAATACCTTGCCTATTTACCTTCCAAATGGTGAAAGTGGCAATTTCCAATCAATGCAAATCAGAGCCAGTTCCTCTAACATCAGTTTGTCATAGGCCTGGGTAAAGACTAATGTATCCACCCATCTTGGCCTTCCAGAGTGCTAGGGAGAATTAAGTGACAGTATCAGTGTGGTCAGTGTATAGTATATGCCTGATAAAATAGACTGAAAGGAACTTTAGATGTCATCTCATCCACAATTTTATTGAGAAAATGAATATTAAGTGAAACTAGAAAAACAAGAATGAAAGTTGGACTGCTCCAGAAAAATGTCCAGACTATTAACTACATATAACTTTGCTCCTGGCTAAAGAATTTGCTGAGTTGGTTTTTGTTGTTTTTGCTTTTTTTCTTTTTATTTTTTGAGAGAGTCTCACTTTGTTGCCCTTGGTAGAGTGCCATGGTATCACAGCTCACAGCAACCTCAAACTCTTGGGCTTAAGTGATCCTCTTGCCTCAGCCTCCCTAGTAGCTGGGACTACAAATACTACAGGTACCACAACACCCGGCTGTTTTTAGAGATGGGCTCTCAACTAACTTTAGAGACAGCTTCGCGATCTTGCTTAAGCTGGTCTTGAACTCCTGTGCTCAAACTGTTGTTGTTGTGTTTTATTTTCTTTTTCATTAGCACAAAATATAGCCCTCATTCTTAATCTTTCTGAGAGAGTTATTATAATGCTGAGACTACTAATAAGTCACCAACCATTAGGTTAGCAGAAAGTGCTAATATGCCTTATTTTCTTTCTGTCTTTCTTTCTTTCTTTTTTTTTTTTTTTCAGTTTTTGGCCGGGGCCAGGTTTGAACCCAACACCTCTGGTACATGGGGCCAATGCCCTACTCCTTTGAGCCACAGGTACTACCTTAAAATGCCTTATATTCAATTTCAAGGTGGCAGAAAAAAGAAAATATTACAGAATATCTTTATAAACCTAGATACGGAAAAGTACAATTCATAAATTTAACTACATTAAAATGAAACTTCTGTTCATCAAAAGATACCATTTGGGCTTGGCGTCCATAGCACAGTGATTACTGCGCCAGCCATGTACACCGAGGGTGGCAGGTTCAAACCCGGCCGGGGCCAACTAAACAACAATGACAACTGCAACCAAAAAATAGCTGGGCATTGTGGAAGGCGCCTATAGTCCCAGCTACATGGGAGGCTGAAGCAAGAGAATCGCTTAAGCCCAAGAGTTGGAGGTTGCTGTGAGCTGTGACGCTACAGTACTTTACTGAGGGTGACATAGTCAGACTCTGTCTCAAAAAAAAAAAAAAAAAAAAAAAAAAAGATAACATTTGGCTGGGCACAGTGGCACATGCTTATAGTCCCAGCTTTGAGAGGCAGAGGTGGGAAGATCACTTGAGGTCAGGAGTTCAAGGCTGTAGTGTGCCTCACTGTGCTTGTGAATAGCCACTGTTCTCTAGCCTAGGCAACATAGTAAGAACCTATCCCTAAAAAGAAAATAAGTAAAGATAATAATAATAACAACAACAAAAAGTTACCATAAAGACAATGAAAAGGCAAGGCACAACCTGGGAGATCATATCCAAGCAGTAAAGAATTAAAATCAGAAAAATTTGTACATTCTTCTTAATCTATAAGATGACGCAGTCAGAAAAAAAGGACACAAGACATAAATTGGTATTCACAGAAGAAACACAAATTGCCAATTAAACATGAAAAAATGTTCACCTTTATCAGTAGTCAGGAAAATACAAATTAACCCCCAAAATGATAAACCATTTCATCCTAGATAGGTAAAAATCAGTAAAATGTAAGGACACGAGCTTGATGTAGACAAGAAATTCTGTTTTGTTCACTGTTATATCCATAGTGCCTGGCACACAGCAGACTTTCCATAAATATTTGCTAAGAGCATGAGAAATTTTGATGTCTGATAATGATACAGGGTTCCTACTTTCCCTTCCAGCTGTGGTTGGTGGCATCGCCTGCTCCCCGCCAAGCCTGCCAAGCTGCACTGAAGCTGCCAGCTGCCTTTCCCGTAGCACCTGCAGAGGCCATCCTGGGCTCCAGGGCCTGGCTAGCTCTGGGCAGCCTCCTCACCCTGGCTGGGCTGCTGGAAGGCCGGCTGGTAGGCAAAGGGGAAGCTGGCTTCTGTCAGTGTGACAAATTCTATGCCTAGGCCCCACCTGCAGGGCAAGGGACTGATTCCCACATAAAGATCTGTAAATGCTCCTGATACAGGGTTCCCCCATTCAAAGATGAACAAGAACCCCCCATTTCCTAGGCCTGGGCAATTTCATGAAGGGACTCTCATTGATCTTGCCCCTAGCAGAAGAGATTGCTTCCATTCATTAATGTGCTAGTTCACCTTGTCCTGAGCAGAAGGGACTCTATGCATTCATTAAGGCACTCATTCATCTTGCCCAAGTAGAAGGGACTGTATCCATTAACTTGTTACCAAGTAACTATAAAGGACCCAGGCTGACTATATACACTCCTAGACAAAGGATCCAGGCAGAGATTTTCGGAATTGGGTCTTTCCCTCTGCCAGGAGCTTTGGTGCTTTTTCTGTATTCTTTTCTGGCTAATAAATCCTATCTTCCCACAGATCTGTGGTCCATGAATTCATACTTTGAACCCCCAAGACCAAGGACCTACTGAAGAAAGAAATTCCAGTAACAATAATGCCAAGTGTTGGTGAGGATATGGACCAACAGAAACTCTTTAAGCACTGCTGCTGGGAGTATCGAATTTCAACCACTTTGAAAAACAACTTGACATCCTCTTGAAAAGGCTGAAGAACATACATACATGTGTCTTTTTGACTGCCATGTAAATATCATGTTCATAGTCTTATCTATAATTATGAAAACTGAAAACAAACTAAATGCTTAATAACAGAGGGACAAATCAACTGTGGCACATCCATACAACGGAACCCTACATCATAGCAAAGTAAGCAAACAACAGCCATGGGAATCAGCATCAAACAACTTCAAAGACAATGTTGAGCAAAAGAAAGTCACAGATTTCATAACATATGATTCCATTTATACTATGATCAAAAACAGTAAAAATAAAAGAAAATATTGTTTACATTTACATACATTGATGCTAACACTATGTTTTAAAAAGCAAAAAAATGATTAATCCAAATTTGGGGGTAGTCACTGCCTCTAGTGGGGCTCAGAGAAGAAGACGCTCTGGGTAAAAGGCTTTAGGCTTTATAAGTAACCAAAAGGGCACATTCCTTAGGCTGTGTGAAGGATACACTTTCCTATTAATCTTTACATGGTAACAGTGTCATTCATATGTTTAAATATTCTCCCAAATAATTTTAAGGTAAAATATTTTTAAATGTTATTAAGAGAATGCCTCCTAAATACTAGACCACAATATGGAGAAATGAAAAAAAAAAAAAAAAAAAAGCTTAAAAATAGGGGAAAACCTGAGTGGAGTCTCTACGACCCCAAGGAAAGGGCTGGGCACAAGTGGCTCACACCTGTAAGTAATCCTAGCACTCTGGGAGGCTGAGGCGGGTGGATTGTCTCAGGAGTTCAAGACCAGCCTGAGCAACAGCAAGGCTGGATTGGAGGGGGCAAAAGCTGGGGTGTGGGGAGAGTTGTCCCAGAGTATGTTCAACTGTTCTGCACAGAGTTTGAGATCTCACACACATCCCAAAGTGGAGATAGCTCTGAGTCTGCAGTTCCCATCTTCATCATAACAGTCATATGCTGCAGCCATTTTGCATATACTGTGGCGTTAGACTTGTAAGTGAACATTCTGCCACCTCACTTTTCCTTGAGAGCGGAAACTACCCTCCACCCTTCTCAATATTCTAAACTGCACTTTGCAATAGCATAGCTGCTAGCCACAGGTGGCTATTTAAATGGCAATTACTTAGAATTTAATTAAATTAAAAATACAAGGCTGGGCTTGGTTGCTCTCACACTTGTAACCTAGCACTCTGGGAAGCAGAGGAAGGATTGGTTGAGCTCAGGAGTTTGAGACCACCCTGAACAAGAGTGAGACCCTATCTCTAGTAAAAAAGAACAAGAACAAGAGCGAGACCCTATCTCTAGTAAAAATAGAAAAAAGTAGCTGGGCACAGTGGAGCATTCCTTAGTTCCAACGACTGGAAAGGCTGAGGCAGGAGGATTGCTTGAGCCCAGGAGTTTGAAGTTTCAGTGAGCTATGATGACACCACTACACTCTAGTCTGGGTGACAGAGCAAGAGTGGCTCAAAAAAAGAAAAAAGAAAAAGAAAAATACAGTGTCTCGGTCATACTAGCCCCATTTCCATGATTGAAAATTCTACAGGACGGTGTTGCTCTAGAACAGTGTTTTTCAACCTGCTTTACCTCAGGGCACACTTGAACCTATAAACTTCTGTAGCACACTTAAATGATGTTGATCCAAAAAAAGAGAGTAAAAAAAAGAATATGCTTACATGTGCTTTGAACTTCTTTTGAAAATAATTAATGATCTTTAAAATTTATCACGGCACACCAGTTGAAAATCACTGCTCTTGAAGATTATGTCTAAGCTTTCATATAGTGTTGACACTTACTGATTCTAGGGACTACTTCAGAATCGGTGCCAAACAGCACAGGTTGTCCCCTATTAATCGGGGACAGCAATACCTCAAAGCATTGTTTTACAAAGTAAGTAACACTTGTATAAACTATAAAAAATCGTTCTACCCTTCAGGCTGGGATTTCCTCTAAAAAAAAATCTAGGCTGGGAGCCCAAAGCTCAGTGGTTAGGCTGGTGGGTTCGAACCCAGACCAGGCCGGCTAAACAGAAAAAAAATAGGTAGGCATTGTGGCGGGAGCCTGTAGTTCCAGCTACTAGGGAGGCTGAGGCAAGAGAATTGCTTGAGCTCAAAAGTTCGAGGTTGCTGTGAGCTATGATGCCACAGTACTCTACCAAGAGTGACAAAGTGAGATACTGTCTCAATAGTAAATAAAAATAAATAAATAAATAAAATCTAAAAGCTTTAACTTTTAAAAAATTATTTCTTGGTGGCCAGGCAGTGGCACACTCCTGTAATCCTAGCACTCTGAGAGGCTGAGGCAGGTGAACTGAGGAGTTCGAAATCAGCCTGAACAAGAGTTAGACCTCAGGTCTAAAAAAATAGCTGGGCATTATGGTGGACACCTATAGTCCTGGCTACTCAGGAGGCTGAAGCTGGTGGATCTCCTGAGCTCAGGAGTTCGAGACTAGCCTAAGCAAGAGTGAGACCCTGTTTCCAAAAATAGCTGGGCGTTGTAGCGGACAAGAGGATCACTTGAGCCCAAGAGTTTGAGGCTGCTGTGAGCTATGACACTACCGCACTCTACTGAGGGTGACAAACCAAAACTCTTGTCTAAATAAATAAATAAGCAATGGCTAATCAATAAATATGGAAGGCTACCTTAGGGGAAAAAAGAGATGTGAAGTGTTTTGAAGTTTATCATTGTGGTTTTCCTTTTCAAAGAGGCAATATAAAGAATTTTAACTTTTTCCTTCTACATTAATAAAATTGTTAATAAATTGGGTTCTTGTTCCTCCAAATCATCAGAACCAACCAGAAAACCATGCCAATTCACACAGAGATGTGCCCCTGCAAATAGAAAAAATCAGAAAGAAAAACCCCCGTAAGGCAGTTAAATTAACCAATGTACTTTGTTCCCTTACTATGACAACTGTTGTTGAGGTTTAATTATTTGTTACTACTTCATAGCCTCCTAATATATGTGTCACCACCCTCTCTGCAGGTCTCTTTAATTACATCTTTATAAAGGACTAAGGGTGAGACTACCTGGGTCTTTTGTGAGAATTAAAGCATTTGCAGATTAGTAGCTTCCAAATTAGCAGGCTTAGAACACAATACAGGATTCTGTTCTATCCTAGTCCCCAGTAAAAGCAATTAACAAGGGTAACAGGCATATGATTCCTTTTCCCTAGGAGTCTGGCGCCTCCCTAGGGAGGGCAGGCCTCACAGAGACTCCGTGCTGACAGTGCAAAGTGCTTCAGGATCTTTAATCCTAATGCTGCTGCTCAGATGCTCTGTGGGGGCTGCTTATTAGAGGGCCCCACAGGAGCAAACTAATTCATCCTTATGGCAAAAGACGGGATGGGGTTTTAAGGAAAAGAAGGAAGAACACCATCCACTTATTGTAAACCAGATCTCCCTCAGTATAAATCACCTGCCTATGGCACAGTGTGCACCTAATAAGAACTTAATAAATCCTTGTTGAATAAATGAGTGATTAAAAGTTTGACACACAGGGGCAGCACCTGTGGCTCAAAGTGGTGGGGCGCCGAACCCATGTGCTGGAGGTGGTGGGTTCAAACCCAGCCCTGGCCAAAAACCACACATACACTAAATAAATAAATAAATAATCAATTATATGTATTAAAAAAAAAAAAGAATTGAAAAGTTTGACACACAGAAAGTATTCAGTATTTGTCTAATAAATAAAAGGAATCATTAAGACAATGTCCTAGGTTCTGAGGAAAAGAGAACATAATATACAGATATAGTGGAGACCTGCGCAGTGGCTCATGCCTGTAATCCTAGCACTCTGGGAGGCCAAGGCGGGTGGACTGTCTGAGCTCACAGGTGGGAAACCAGCCTGAGCTAAAGTGAGATTCCCAGCTCTAAAAATAGCTAGCCTTGGAGTAGTGCCCATAGCTCAGTGGTCAGGGCACTCGTCACATATACCAGGGCTGGTGGGTTTGAACCCAGACGGGGCCAGCTAAACAACAATGACAACTACAACAAAAATAGCCCAGTGTTGTGGTGGGCGCCTGTAGTCCCAGCTACTTGGGAGGCTGAGGCAAGAGAATCGCTTAAGCCCAAGAGTTTGAGGTTGCTGTGAGCTGTGATGCTACAGCACTCTACTGAGGGCTGCGCAGTGAGATTCTGTCTCAAAAAATAAAATAAATAAAAATAGCAGGCCTTGTGGCAGGCACCGGTAGTACCAGCTACCTCAGAGGCTGAGGCAAGAGAATCTCTTGAGCCCAAGGGTCTGAGGTTGCTGCGAGCTATGACGCATATCTAGGGGAATAACTACATGGCAGGTTCAAGCTACCACAGTAGTGTAATAAACTGAACAAGGGCCCTGGGGTCAAAGCCTGAATACAAACCCCAATGCCACTGGCCACATTATGGGAGGCTTCAGCAAAGTTACTGGGATCAGCCAAAAGGAACGAATCTGTTTCCCCTTTTGGAAAAAAAGGGTAACACTTACTAACCTTGCATTGTTCTTTCATCAATTAAAAAAAGAAAATGTAGATAAATGGCTTAGGCCAAGGCCTGGCATATGGAAGACATGGTATAGAAAAATGGTAAAAATTCCTCGGAAGGGCTAACGTTTCTTGAGGTTATCATGTGCCTGTCACTGTGCCACACATAATGAATATATGACCACATAAAATCCTCACACCAATCCTGTGAGGTAGAGACAACGATCTCCCTTCTACAGGCAGGAAAACACACGTTGTGAGTGTTGACAGAGTAGGGGCTGAGACGAGACTGGAAAACGGGCAACACATGCAGTGTACACTCTTACCCACTACACAGTATTTTCGATCACTATAGAATCAGGAACCACTTAATTACTTAGGTGCTTTGCAAGCAGTGCTTCATAGAACCCACCTCCCAAATCCTGGGAGGCAAGGTTAAGTCCACTCCACGCCGCCGAGGCTCAGAAAATTCTGCCACTTGCCCGAAGTCACCCAGCAAAGCCCCCTGCCTCAAAAAGCGGACACCTCCTTGCTCACCACCCTCCTCGTGGTAAGCCTCCCCTCAACACTCACTGATGCACTGTCTGGGCATCAGTGTCCCAAGGCCGACCCCCTTCCCGTACTCCCGTGGGGAACCCCTAAGTCCCCGTCCGTGCCCCAATCCATCTGCCTTCAACAATCATCAAGGTTCCCCTAGCCCACCCAGGACTGAGAACTCTGAGTCACCCGCTTTCCCACCTGCCTAGCCCCGGCTGGAAGTGAGGGATGGAGGGGGGTCTCCTAGTAGCCTCCCCAACAGAATCCGCAGCTTGGGGGAAAGGAAGCGGGGAGGGCGCATGCCCAGACGGCTCCATTCAGCCCCTCAGCTTACCTGGGAGTCGCGAAACTCCACCACCACGTTCTCGCTGCTCCATCGCGCCGCCATCTTCCCGCGCCCCGCCTCCAAGGCCGCGAGACAACTCGCTCTTAGCCCGTAGGCCCGCGTCCCACAGCTCGTTAGAACCCCACGCAGCCCGAGAGTCAGCCCTGACACGCCCCCTCCCCGCGTTCCGCCTGACTCCAACCATTGGCTGACCCAAACACAGGCTCCGCCCCTCCTTCCCGGCTCCTCCAATTGCGATACCGTGCCTGCCAAAACCAGGCAGGTTCCCTCTTCTTCCGTCACTCAGTTTGCGTCTCCCACGCTCCCTCGCGGCTGCAGACACGCCCCTGACGCCAGCTCTGTTGGGAGTTGTAGTCCAAGGTCGAGCCCTGCGTGAGTGACCCGGGAAGCGCTGGAACTTTAGGGTTTGGCCAAGTGGAGGCGGCTGTTGTCCTCCCTTTCTCTTCTCTGGTGTCGCTGGCATTGGGCCAAACCCACTCTACAAATCAAAACCTGACGTTCTTGCAAATCGAAGGGAACTCTTCTCCTAATGCAGCCATCAAGATATCGAAAAGTTTGAAAGCACTAATTATTTTTTCATACTGTACAGCAGCTCCTTCCAAAGTATCCAGAGACTCTTGGGGGTCTTGAAAGGCAAAACAATTTCGCAATCATACTAAAGTTATTTTCACGTTCTTTCACGTTCTTTCTCAGCATACAGTGGAATTTTCTAGAGACTTCATGATACATACTACAACAGATTGAAAGTAGACATAGACATGTGAGAACCCAGTTTTTTAGTAAGCTAACCACTAAGGAGATGTGCCACTCTGCTTGCTAGAATATTTTTGTTTTGGAAAATATGATTATTATTTAAATATATCATTTAAAAGATATATTATTGGCTCGGCGCCTGTGGCTCAAGCGACTAAGGCGCCAGCCACATACCCCTGAGCTGGCGGGTTGGAATCCAGCCTGGGTCCGCCAAACAACCACGGCTGCAACCAAAAAATAGATGGGCGTTGTGGCAGGCGCCTGTACTCCCAGCTACTTGGGAGGCAGAGACAGGAGAATCGCTTGAGCCAAGGAGTTGGAGGTTGCTGAGTTGGATGGATTGCTTGAGCTCAGGAGTTTGAGAGCAGCCTGAGCAAGAACAAAACCCAGTCTCTACAAAAAAAAAAAAAAAAAAAAAAAATGAAAGAAAGAAAAAAAAAGAAAAGAAAAGAAAAGAAAAGAAAAAAGAAAAATTAGCCAGTCGTGGTGGGCACCTGTAGTCCCAGCTACCCAGCTACTTAAGAGGCTGAGGCAGGAGGATTGCTTGAGCCCAAGAATTTGAAGTTGCTGTGAGCTATGCCACAGTACTGTACCCAGGGTGACAGACTGAGACTCTGTCTCAAAAAAAAAAAAAAAAAAAAATTTAGTATAAAGAGATTCTGACATCAAAAAGTTTGAGGTCTGGTCTGGATGTGGTGGAGTTTACAACTAATTGATCACAATTGGTTACAGATTTCTTTGTTCCTTCTTTCACTGCGTCACTTGACTAGTCTTAAAAAAAGTTTGAAAACTACTGTGCTAGCGTGCTGGTTGGTGATTAAGTTTCCTCTTTGATCCCATTGTCTTAAATCTTTGTTTAACTTCACTTGTAGTCCCAGCTACTGGGAGGCAGAGGCAGGAGAATCGCTTGAGCCCAGGAGTTGGAGGTTGCTGTGAGCTGTGATGCCACAGCGCTCTACCCAGGACAACAGCTTGAGGCTCTGTCTCAAAAAAAAAAAAATCTTTGCTTAACTGGCTCAGCTTCAGTTTCCTTGGAGAAGTGGAAATCACTCACCTCATTTGGTGTAAAGAACCCAGGACAGAGCCTGGAATGTAGTAAATACTTGAGTATAAACCACTATTATTGTCATTATTTGTCTAAGTCAACCCCTTCCCTTCTGGAGTGTTGGATGTATGTAATAGAAAAAAACCAGACTTGTCAACAGCTTAGGTTAGGGTAACCAACTTGTCCATGTTGCCTAGTCCTTTCCACATTTTAGCACTGCATGCTGGGAAAGGCTAACATTCTAGAAAACCCTTCAATTCCAGTCAGACTGTGACACTTGGTTACTCTACAGTAGCTATGTGCTTGGTAGAAAGAATTGTGTATTATAAGAGGAAACCTAAAAGGGGACCTGAAATGGCATCTTGAAGGAGGTGACATTTGAGCTTTTCAGTATAATATTAAAATATTGGCAGGGTACACTATCAAAAAAAGTACTTTGCCATTAAGAGTGAACAAGACTGTGAAGTGTGAAGAACAGGACTTGTTCCAAGGGCATGAAACTGTTCCCCAGTTAACACCTTCTCATGACACTGAACTTCTTTCCTTTAAAATACACATCCCAATTTAATTCATTTTAATTTATTTATTCAGTATTTTCAAGCTTCAAGGGGTCAGGGACTAGATCAATTTTGTGCAGCCCTACATGGTGACTTCATATACAGGGCACTCCATGAATATTAGTCCAATGAATGAATGAATGCAAAAAGCACAGTCATGAACCCAAAGTACTGTTTAGGTCAAAAGGACACTTTCTGTGTAACCAAAAGTAATTTCAAAATCTATTCAAGGTCTTTACTTGTGATTGCTTATAAAAGAGGGTGTCTTGCAATGTTATCCAGGCTACCGGAGTGCAGTTACTATTCACAGGCCAGAGCATTACATTCTACAGCTTCGAACTCCTGACCTCAAGTGATCCTCCTGCCTCAGTCTTCTAAGAGGCTGGGACCACATTTGAACAGCACTTCCCCCAGCCACTTGTGATTCTTTACTCTCAGAAGGGAATAGAAGGTGAATCATCATCCTTAGAATCCTCTTGCCTTCTTTCCCATCCCACCAGCCATTCTGGCACACTGCAGCCCTTAACAAATTCCTCCAGTGTTGACCTCCACACTCTTCTGATGACCTTTCTTCTTGCCTCCCAGCGTCCTTCCAATTCTCCATCATGAAAGGCCAAGACCTGCTGCTCTGGAGAGAAGGGCCTCAGTTCTGAGAGCCAGGAAAAGAAAAGTCTGTAAATCAGACACCGAAGCAGGAAGGAAAGATAAAGAATACTTTCTGTGCATGCTTGTGCTATCACAGGAATAAATGAATACATTAATTCATTGAACAAACCCTATACTCATGTTTATCTGCCTAGGCCTGGATGTCATAGGTGCTCAATACATCTCTCCTGAATGATTAGCAAATAGTCAGGTATGGCCATTACTTAGAGTACATGCAGGATGTAGTGAGAACGTTTGAGTTTTATTTTGGATATAGATACAGACACAGATGTGGCTATTCCAAAGTTCTCTATCTGCCTATGTAATGGGGTAGTAATCTGCTTCCCACCAAAACCAGTAGGACTGCCCCTACCTGAGTACTTCTGCAGCCTTCCCTGGCTCCCACCTCTGTAATGCATTTTTATCTAGTTCTTAAAATCTGCCTGTCATGGTTGGTAGACACAGAAAGTACCTTGTGTTTGAAGTCCTTTGTGCTCTCTGTTCTCTCCATGTTTTCTTTCTTAAATGGGAAAAGGCCTGGCAGAATTTGGGGAAAGAAAGCATGAGTACTTTTTCAGTTTTCTCCTCAGACCTTTCCTTTCCATTTCCCGCCCACACTGTGTCCCGCCCACAGTACTGTGTCATGACACTGTCACAAAAGCGTGAGGACTCTAGAGTGAAATTGAGAGCTCTCTGGCTGCTTCCTCCTTGCTGTCTGCCTCTGAGATCTACATGTCAATGTCTTGCCTGAATTTAGAGGCTGGGGACCAGTGAGATTCCCTTGTCAAGTAGACCTTATCTTGGTGACCAGGCCACAGGTCCCTTACTTATTAGCAGAGCCTTTAGGAAAGCAGGGTATGCCATGGACTCAAAAATCCAAGGCCTTGGCTGGCTGTTATCAGCAACTAGCCATGCAATTTGAACATGATCCTTTATCTTTCTAGTCCTCTGTTTGCTCTTCTGCAGAATGTGGAGTTACCTGACTGTCCAGTCCCTTAACGTCTGGGAACCTTGAACCTCTGCCCTGCCATTAATAATTTCCCTCTCTTCATCAATCAGCAAATATTCATGGATATGCCAATATGCTCAGCCTCTTTCTCATATGCCGTTGGTGTCTTATTAACCTGATTTTTCTGTTTAAGTTTTTTTCTTTTCAAGCAAAACAATACAAATATAAAGAGCTCTGAGAGGGGCTGTCTGTCACTAGGAGACATTTGTCGTCCCCAACTGGTGTGCTAAGTCTCCCTCCAAAGCCACAGGAAACCCTCCCCATCTTCTGGCCCACAGATTTCCCACACTTCCTGGGAGTAGGCCCTACCAAGGCATTTTTCCCTGTTTTTTGACCATGCAGGACCCAGGCTATGCAGCCTAGTTATGCACTCCTATTAGCAAAGGGCTTTGGCAATACCAATTTTAGATTTGATCACCTTCTTCTCCTGACTATTGTGGTAGGTGGGTCCGTGATCTATTGTAAGTATACAAGGAGACAACAAGGGCATTTCCTGAGAGACCTGCCATCCAGAGTCCCACAGGGCTCCTATGCTTAGTGTCATCACATTCCAGAGGGTGGGGGCTTCACCTTTGCAGTGCAATATCTCTGCTGTTCAGTGGTGCCAGACAGATGTGAGAGAGGCAGGCTTATAATAACCAGTACACTGGAATATAAACCTTCAGGCCAAATGATTAATTTACAGGAAAAAATATAGCTGCTAAGCAGATCTAATCTTTTTCACCCCTTGAGAAAGCATACAGAGAAAAGAAAATACTAACCTGAAGATTTCCTTGATGAGCATTATTTTCTCTAGAGCTTAGAAGCCCAGTTCCACTTCTACTAGCTGTCTGATCTTTTCGTGTGCACGTGGTATGTATGTCATGTACCTGTGTATCGTCTCTCTATCTAAATGTACATGGCCCAAACACTGAAGTACAAAAGGTATGTAATGAAACAAAATGTTTTTTCATTGGTCCTGTCACTCAACTCCCCACTTTCTACCACTCCCCCTGGGGGTGTGTATCCAGTCTGTGCCCATATAAGTAAAGAAATATAGATCTTTGGGGAGGGGGCAAGTTTCTCAGGAGAATTAAATGTCAAATTCCTTTAAATAACTTTGCACTAACTCTGGCACATCCTAAGTGCTTATTAATCATTGGCCAGTTTTCTTATTAAGGACAAGAATGCTGATAAGTTTTTCCACACTCCTCATCCCCTTGCAATCTGGTTCACAATCTCTACCACAGCTCATAGGACCCTTTTTCCTGCCCCTGAAGGACTGGTTTGAACTTTGGTTCCCACCTGGACTCATTCCAGCAGTGTAGCCTCTTTTATTTCCTTGAATATCCCTTATTCTCTCACCTCCAGGCCTTCAAATATGCTATTCCTTTTTTTTTTTTGAGACAGTCTCACTCTGTCACCCTAGATAGAGTGCTGTAGCGTCATAGCTCACAGCAACCTCAAAGTCCTGGGTTCAAGCGATCCTCTTGCCTCAGCCTCCTGAGTAGCTGGGACAGCAGACACCTGACACCATGCCCAGCTATTTTTTTTTTTTATTAAATTTATTTATTTTTATTGTTAAATCATAGCTGTGTACATTAGTGCAATCAAGGGGTACAATGTGCGGGTTTCATATACAATCTGAAATATTCTCATCAAACTGTTCAACGAGGCCCAGCTATTTTTAGAGATGGAGTCTAGCTCTTGCTCAGGCTGGTCTTGAGCTCAGGCAATCCACCTTCCTTGGCTTCCCAAATTGCTAGGATTACAGGCATGAGCCACCCTGCCTGGCCTCATGCTATTCTTTTTGCCTGGAACATTCTTCTCTTCCTGAAACACAGTTGTCCCTGTCCTACCTCCTTGCCTTGGGAAAGATAATCCCCAACTCATCTTTCAGGTTTCAGCTTGGAATTGTGTTTGTGTCTGTCTTCCATCTTTCCAACAGCACAGTATTCTTTTTATCTCATAGCACTTATTCATTCATTCATTCAACAAATATTTATTCAGTGTCCACAACATTCCAGGCATTCTAAGCTTATGTCTCATTTTACTGTTGTTTCCTGTTTCAATACTTCTTGATGTATATAATATTGCACTGTAGGCTGGGCACCTGTAGCTCAGTGGCTAGGGCGCCAGCCACATACACTAGAGCTGGCAGGTTCAAACTCAGCCCGGGTCTGCCAAACAACAATGCAGCCACAACCAAAAAACAGCTGGGCATTGTGGTAGGTACTTGTAGTCCCAGTTACTTGGGAGGTTGAGGCAGGAGAATCACTTAAGTCCAAGGTTGCTTTGAGCAGTGTTTGAGGTTGCTGTGAGCAGTGATGCCATAGCTCTTTACTGAGGGTGACACAGTGAGACTGTCTCAAAAAAAAAAAAAAAATTGCATTGTAACTCACACGCCATCAAATTCACCCTTTTGAGTGTACAACTCAGTGATTTTTAGTACATTCACAAGTTTGTGAAACTATCATTCTGACTAATTCCAGAACATTTTCATTACTTCAAAAAGAAAACCCATTTAATTAAAAAAATTGTGATATAAAAAGAAGCTCATTAACAGATACATTCCATTCTTCCCTTCCCCTAGGCTCTAACTTTTCAGTCTCAATGGATCTGCTTATTCTGGATATTTCTTAAGTGAAATCATACAATATTTGGTCTTCTATGACTGACTTCTTTTACTTAATTTTACAAAATTTATCATGTAGTAACATTTAACAGTACTTTATTATTTTTTATAGCTTAATAACATTTCATTGTGTGGATGTACCACATTTGATTCATCCCCTTATCAACTGATGGACATTTGGGTTATTTCCGACTTTTTGGCCCTATGATGCTATCAACATTCATGTATGAATTTATCTGTGGATTGCTTTGTCTTGGAAATATACCTATGAGTGGAATTGCTGGGTCGTATGGTAACCCCATATTTAATCTCTTTTGAGGCACCATTTTACTTTCACACTAGCATTGTATGAGGTTTCAATTTCTCCACATCTCACCAACACTTGCTATTGCCCTTTCCTTTGGTTATAGCTGTTCAGGTAGACATGAAGTGGTCCTTCGGAAGTTCTACAAGAACAGGGGACTCCAACTGTCTGGTTCCCCACTGTATTCCAGAACCTAGTCTAGTGCCTGGCATTTATTAAATACCAAATGTTAAATACAATAACAACGGTGCTGGATGAATAGATAAATCAAAAGCTAGTTAGATGATTACAATGGTTATTATGCATTTATTGCCCCAATAAGCATCTGTCAAGGGATCTATCACTTTTTTGGGGGGGGGTGCAGTACTAAACCACCCCTCTTCTGTTACTATAGTCTTTCTTCTGGGAGGAAATTGAGTTAAATTTAAACTTTCTTGTTTTACACTCATCTGTATTTTAGATGTGTACAAACTCTTTATTTAGGCATCTGCCTATGTAAGATAATTTCTAAGATTTTGGCCTATTTGCTCTTTTCTTATTTTCCTTTCTCATACAAAACTTTGAACTGCCTTCTGCAGGGCTGTTTGCTAACCTCCAGGGACTCTATGCTTGCAAATAGCCTTCCTTCTGTTTCTTTTCAGGCTGATCACACTGAAATTATCAATATCTGTGACAGGCCAGCTCTTCTCTTTTGGATTTTCTCTTAATACTTCTCTACACTGTTTTGGCTTCCTGGTTTGGAACTACCTGGGACACTTAAAAAGAGAAAATCAGTTAGGCCAGGGACTGGAGGATGCTCACAACCAGGACTTAGCACTTGAAAGATAGTTGCTGGATGAATGAATGAGTGTTAATATATGAGAAAGACGGGGATTGAGGTGAAAAAGAGATTCTCCTTTGCAAAATGCAGGTTTGGTGAATAGTATATATTCTTTTACTTAACAGATTTTACAAAATTTATCTCTGTGTCCTTGGCCCTGTGGTATATGTATGCCCTTATACATATATCATGGCAAACCAAATGAGGGTTCAGCTACGGACAAGGAAGTTTCTAAAATCACGTTTTGCTGCATTACTCTATTTCCATATCTGTATCTTTTCACTTTTTACGATATACCTATTGATTTTGAAGATCACATTTTAGCTAAGGAATCTACTCATTTGCTCAAGCCCAAAATAGGAAGTTCGTTCTGATCCAATGTTAGCAAATCCCCATTCACAAGTGCCCCCGGGGTGCTGCTTATCTCCAGACAGCTAAAGTCCCCTAAAAGCTGAGCTCCCTGATGTTAGGGGTCCTCGCATGGGGAACCTCCCAAAGAACGGACAGCACGTCCACCAGAGGGTGCTAAGGGGGCAAATTTGTGTCAGGAGGGGGGCTCGACCCGTGACCCTCAGAGCCAGGTAGGCATTATTGAGTAAGGTTCAAGCTTCTTAGGGTTTCCTCCCACCCCCTTAAGCCATTGCCGTCCCTCCCCCATATATGGTTCTACCCAAATAATTAGCCACTTTGGGGGACACAGGAAGTACTTCCTTTGAGAAAATGTCTTGCTTCTGTTGCTGAGGCTCAGTGGCTCAGGCCACTCAAGCCACCCAGGTCACAAGCAGGCCGGGGGCGGGTGGGTGGGGACCGCCGTGGTGTCAGCAGCGCCGCAGGGGCGGCGAAAGGGTTAACCCGGCGGGGGGAGGGGGAGGGGGCGCGGGCCGCGCCTGCGCTCTGCCGCCCTCCATTGTCTCCACGGCGGCTAGGAGCGCCGGGGAGCGCAGCCCGGGACCAAGCGGGGCGGCACGGCCGGCGGGGCTGGCGGCGGCTGGAGCTAGAGCGCGACGCGACACGACGCGACGCGACCGCGGCTTCCAGAGGTCCGCCTGGCCGCCCAGCGCCGCGGCCCTCCCGAGGCCTGGAGGCGTCTGGGCTGCCGTCCATGGTCGCGGCGTCCTGAGGCGGGGGACGCGCCCGGCGCCCCCAGCCCTCCTCCGCCTCCTCCTCCCGGGCGGGCGGCCTCCTCCGGCGCCTCCTTGCGCCCGCCCGCCGCTCGCCGCCGCCTCCCTCCCTCCTTCCCTGCGGCTCCCCCGGCTTTCGGAGCCCGGGGGTGGCCTGTGGCGCGCGGAGCCCGCGCCGGACTGCACCTCTTTGGACCTTGAGGGCAAACATGCGTTTGGCTTGGATCGTTTGAAATTCTTAGTTTGGGATCCCCGCCCGCCTGCCTCGTGAGCCCCGCGGGTTTTCTTTTCTTTTTCTCTTTTTTGCCTTTTTCTGGCTCCCGGTCTCCTTTTTGACTCTCTCCCCCTTTATGCTCGTCCAGCCCTCCCGTTGCTGAGAAGTGGGGGAGGGTCTCGGCCTCCAGGTTCCCGCCCCATCGGGGCCCGGGCGAGCATGGGGGGCAAGCAGAGCACGGCGGCCCGCTCCCGGGGCCCCTTCCCGGGGGTCTCCACCGATGACAGCGCCGTGCCTCCGCCGGGAGGGGCGCCCCACTTTGGGCACTACCGGACGGGCGGTGGAGCCATGGGGCTGCGCAGCCGCTCCGTCAGCTCGGTGGCAGGAATGGGCATGGACCCCAGCACAGCCGGGGGGGTGCCCTTTGGCCTCTACACCCCCGCCTCCCGGGGGACCGGCGACTCGGAGAGGGCGCCCGGCGGCGGAGGGTCCGCGTCCGACTCTACCTATGCCCATGGCAATGGTTACCAGGAGACGGGCGGCGGTCACCATAGAGACGGGATGCTTTACCTGGGCTCCCGAGCCTCGCTGGCGGATGCTCTACCTCTGCACATCGCACCCAGGTGGTTCAGCTCGCACAGTGGTGAGTCCCCGGGTGGTGGAGGCCTCGGAGGGAGGGCGCGCCGGGGCGCCCCAAACCTTCGCGTGCGTGCCAAGGTTTGGGTATGTAGTGCACGACCTGGATTTATTTGCCTTCTCTTTAGTTGCTGATGCCAAGGGATGAATGGGATATCTGCCCTCTAGAAAAGAGGCTTACTGGGAGGCTGGCTGCGGAGCCGGGCGTTTTAGGACTCCAGGCGTGTGTTCACTTGTGGATGGGCAGAGTGAAACCCGCCTGTGGAAGTCTCATTTATTGGCATCACCCTCCTCAGAAAAGGTCTTGTGGGCTTACAGCAAGTCAGCTTGGGTGCTTCCATTCTGCCACTGCAGCATTGTGCCTACATCACCGTTCATAGATGGATCCACGTTGACCAAGCACTGTCTCCTAAACAAAGAGTGTCAATGGAAAATAAAATTAAGGGCAAGTAGTAATTGGATTAGGGCTCTCACCCTTGCTGAGAGGGAGGGCTGCCCAATTTTGCTACCCTGCTGGAGGTATGTTTGAATTGTTTAAAATGGAGCAGCCGGCAGGCAGGCAGGCGGCTGGCTAGACAGGTGTGGCCTGCTGTATGGAGGGCCCAGCTGGAGAGCCTCTGGGGGGCTTTGCAGGACCTGGGCTCTGGTCACCAGTGCTGCAAGCTGTAGGCTAGACTCACATCCCTCCATCTTTTTTATTCACCATGCTAAGTGCTTGTTCTTGCTGTGAATCTGCATCTTTTTGTAACAGAGAGCCTGGGTAGGTGGAGTGTTACTGCCTGGCTGTTGGCACCTGACAGGGCAAGAGGAGGATTCAAAGAATCTGGATGAATTCATTTTGTGAACTTTTGGTCACAGGCCAGGAAATGTTGAGGGGAATTTCCCAGGTTCTGATGGGCAGGGCAGAAAAGACCAGGCGGATGCTTCTGGAGGAAAACAGGTCTGTCTGCTTGGCTATCCTGAGAAGCCAGGTCAGGCTTCTAGAAAATTGGCCAAAAAGGGTGTGGGGCCACTATTTGCTTATTGGTAAGTTGAGTGAAGAAGTTACATATTCAGAGTCCTTTGGGTCAGTGGTGAAATTTAGATGTCTTGTAGAGGATAGATTGCTCCTGCCTTTAGGGTACTTTATCAAGGAGATTATCTGTCAGATCACTATTTTAGCTAATGTGAAATAAGGTCCATGTTTTCGGTATCTCTTTTTCTTGCCCTGGAAATAGCCTGTTCTTTTTTTTCTTTGTTAAGTCTATAAACTTTAATTTGTGAAATAATTTTCTTGGGGGAAATAGTGACTAAGGTTAACACTTGTAATGGCTTTTGAATAGTTAGGATGGTATTTTAATCCCTGAATTTACTTTCAGATATCCTTGGGGCTTCACTGACCTCATCAAACTGCATCTCTTCAAGGAGATGCAAGACCTGAGTCCCTGGAGCACTTTCAGACGTTGATCAGCAGCATTGAGGCATTTTGAAGTTAATAACCTTTCTTGTGAAATTTAGTCCAGAAGTAATCAGCTATATTTGTGAGATAATTGTGTTTTTTTTTTTTTTAAAGGTATGATTCGTATCTGGTTTTAAAATGAAAAACAGTAAAAAGTTTCTCTATAATCACAGTTAAAAGTTTGTATGTTGAAAAACATGTAATCTTATAAAGGCTTATGTGGCAATAAAGAAAGAGGGTTCTCTTTTTGCAAAAAGTTCTTAGGTCTGTCTCTTACTGAAAATTTCTTTATCCTTTTTCTACTATCAGGTTGCATGCTAGAGTTTTGAACTTATAGCTGGATTCCAAAATTTCACTCCTCAGCTGTGAAACCTTAAGTTTTTTCATCCACTTTGTGTGAGGGTAGGGAGAAGGCTACTGACCATGCAGATACAGGAAAAGTTGAAGCATATTTATCCTTTAGAGAAGAGTGCCTAAAGTGTGTGTGTAGGCTGCTATTAATATTTGACATAATACATTCTTTACTGTATAGAACCATCCTGTCCTCTTGTAAGATGCTGAACATAATCTGCTCCACCTACTACATGTTAAATGCTGCAATTCAGAGTGTCATTCCAGAATGACCTCATGAATTCCCAAATGCCCTTTGAGAGGGGCATTTTGATTGAGAACCGTTGCTTTAGGGAGTCCTTCAAATAAAGTAATTAGCTTTTCCCATGCAGTTGATTTGAGATGAACGTTCATAAGCAGCAGAGACACTGTCGCCACCTCCTAGAATAGGCCACAGGATCTTCCAGGACACCCCCTTCCTTGTTGGTTCATTGCTGCAAGAAGAAAAACTTGTTTCTACTTTGGAGTGTTTGAGTGGGCCTGAGCAGCTTTTGCCCTCCTGTTGTAAGATTAGAAGTATGAGGATTTCTGTGCACCATTGACTAGATGGCCTGGAAGTTGAGATGATGCTGTTGTCAGGGTGCTTTTAGAACTGTATGCAGTAACACAATTGTATATTTGTGTATCCAGGAATATCTAAACATAGAAAAAATACAATAAAAATACAGTATTATAATCTTATGAGGCCACTGCTGTATATGCAGTCAGTCATTGACTGAAACGTCATTACATGGCATGAATTATATCTTAGTATTTTCAGACCTTGGTTGGGTGCAGGTTACTGAAACCATGGAAAGTGAAACTGTGGGTAATCCCTACTGTGTACTCAATTATAAAATAAATTTTAATTTTGACAGTTTCAAAATTAGAAAAGAATTCATAGGGAAGTGGTGGTAACTTAAATGGCATATTGGTTCTGCTCCTACTAACCCTTAAATAGGGGTGTTCCTTTTTTTTTTTTTTTTTTTTTGTTGCAGTTTGGCCAGGGTTGGGTTCGAACCCGCCACCCTTGGTATATGGGGCTGGCGCCCTCCTCACTGAGCCACAGGCACCGCCCCCAATAGTTGTGTTTTCCATGACCTAAATCTTAACCTCAGTCTTTTAGGATGATATATCAGAATAAATTTTGATCTGTTTCTTTCCCAAGCTCTGTCCTGGTTTAGTCTAAATCAAATAGTCCATAGTGATTACTGTGGGTATGGCTTGAGGATGAGAAAGGAATCTCAGAGACCCAGCAGTTTTCACTTTTGATTCTTATATTCTCATAAGGACACAGGTTTATCCTTGAATCCAGCAGTTGGGGTCCTGTCCTTGATGTGTTGTATGGATGAGGGTATGAATGAAGATTAACCCTTAAGTGTAAAGCAAATAAAGAACCAAGTTTAACCTTAAAGCAGTGGCTGGGTAATTTCTAGACTGATGAAACTTTACCTTGAGATCTCTCTGGAGTTGTTTGTCTTGAGAGGATAGTCTTCATTTCTTGGGAGAAAGAGGAAACTCCAGGTTATGGGAGGTATGATAAAAATTTCTGGGACATTTTGTGATCTAAAATAAGGAAGAGGCAAATAAAAAAAGAGTTCTCCTGCTTTCTATGAATGGTTCAAAGAGATTCTTGAACTTGACTGTGCCCCAAATTCTATAGGGAGCTAGTTAGCAATGCATGTGACTGGACCCCATTCCCAGTGTTCAGTAGAGCCCAGGGTAAGACCCAAGAATCTGAATTTGTAACAAATGCATCTGAAGGTATAGTGAGAAGACCTTCTATATGTTAGACTCAATTCTGCCAGAAATTTAGTTTTTTCCCTCTCAAAAAAGAGAAAAAATTCTGAATACATTTTTGGTGCTTCATTAGTTTTATTTTTAATATTGCTGAATTAGTGGGATACATTCTAAGCAAGATGGTTATAGATCTTTTCTGCCACCAAGAATGTTGTTATTTGATGGTTTTCCTTTGCAGGGGACTAAGTATTTATCTCCTCCATATAGACTTAAGCCAGTCTGTCTTAGTTCTGAGAATTGAAGCTCCTCTGAACAGAGAGTAGCATGGCACTGTCCCCTTTCCTTCTGTGCTTGTCTTCCCCCTGATTTTTCTTTTAAGGCACAGCTGCCTTTGGCTGTTGGTGCTACAGAAGGGGTTACTGAGTTGTATCCTCCTTCATACATCCCCAGGCAGCTAGATAAGTCAAGATCTTAGAATGAATCCATTCTAAGAGGATGGAATACTTATTTTTTCCTTTTCTCTTGATTGACCTAAAAGTATAAGACTTTTCTTTGTGTATAAAGATCTGTTGAGCACAGACATTTGTTTGTTCAATTGATATTTATTGAGCACCTCCAGTATTCCAGGACTTTTGGTAGGTACTGGGAATACTTATAAAGGTGACTAACGTTACTTTGTTCTTTCCAAGAGTCTTTGCTTCCTCACTTGTTAAGAGTCTGAGTATTGAAGCTGTAGAAGATTTTACCTTGTCAGCTCCTCTGTTGAATAAACAAATTCAGGTGTTTGTCAGGAGGCTGCTACAAGGATTTATTTCTTCTTTACTCTTCAATTACTATATTCATTGTTCCCTAAACCCTATTTCTGGGCTGGGGCAGGTGATCTTTGTGATTCGAGGCAAGTGCCTACTAAGCAATTCCTTATATGTCCCAAGATAAGGATCTTCTGTTTTCTCACTGAAAATATCAAAAGAAAAACTGATTTTCAAACTCTTAATGTGTATCTTTGACTTCAGTGTCTTTGTCATCCCTGGAGCCACATTTCTTTCTGGTCATTGAACACTATTTTCCAGAAGCATGATTCACCAGTTTTTAAATCCGTCTCTGTAAAATTTATCCCAAGCCACAAATACCCATAAGGAAATTTCCTCGGTAAGTGTGTGTCTCTGAGCTCCACAACATTGACACTTCTATGCTGGGTCCTGTTCTCCCCCAATTTTTTTTTTTTTTTTTTTCTTACTATAGTAAAATATGTGTAACAGAATTTACTATCTTTCAAGTGTGCAAGTTCAGTGGTACTTGTACTGCATGTAAGTAGAATCGTACAGTATTTGTCTTTTTGTGACTGTCTGATTTGTAATGTTGAGCATAATGTCCTCAAGGTTCTTCCATGATGTAGCATATGTTAGGGTTTCTTTTCTTTTTAAGGTTGAATGGTATTCCATTGTGTGTGTACCACATTGTGATTATCCATTCATCTGTTGTTGGACATGGGTCACTTCCACATTTTAGCTATTGTGAATAATACTGTTATGAATGTGAATATGCAAATGACTGTGAGATTCTGCTTTCCCTTCTTTTGAGTATATATGCAGAAGTGGAATTGCTCCATTATGTGGTAATTCTGTGTTTAATTTTTTTGGGAACCACCATACTGTTTTTCTACAGCAGCTGCACCATTTTATGTTCCCACCAACAGTACACAGTGCACAGTCTTCTGATTTCTCCACGTTTTCAACAACACTTGTTTTCTGTTTATATATATATATACTATTTATTTATTTTGAGACAGAGTCTCACTGTGTCACCCCCGATAGAGTGCTGTGATGTCACAGCTCACCGCAACCTCAAACTCTTGGGCTTGAGCGAGTCTCTTGCCTCAGCCTACTGAGTAGCTGGGACTACAAACATGTACCACTGCACCTGGTTAGTTTTTCTGTTTTTAGTAGAGACAGGATCTCACTCTTGCTCAGGTTGAGCTGGTATACCTTTTTTGGAGAAATACCTATTCTCGTCCTGTCCATTTTTAAATCAGTTTTTTTTTTCTTGTTGTTTTCTGTGCTATTTTAAGAAAAAAATAAAAGCCTTATTTATGATAGCCAATACTGGTGACAATAATGTCCCCCCCCAGAATAATTAATAAATCTGTTGTATTTGAGTACTTTTTGCTTAGAATATTTAAAAGACTGTTTCATGCTGAGAGCTTTTTATGAAGACTTTGGCTATAATAGGGTGCCTCAATTTCTGAAGGATAATTTTTGGAGGAACCTCGACTTACATTTAGGCATATGCAGTCACTTTTCCTACTCTTAGTGAATTAGACTTGTCAGAGCAGTGCTCCAGCTTTCTTTTGGGTAGTACCTTGAGCCCTCTAAAAAGTTTAATTAAGCCATGCTTCATAAAGAGTTATTCTAAAATCACTCATCTCTGTACTGTACAGTATTGTTTAAGGTCAAGTTGATTTGTTAGAAGGTGAGATAAACTTTAATATAGAGTCCGTGAGTCATTTTGGAATAGAGGTAGGTGAAGACCAAAATGACCAACAGGTCCCAGCCAGTTTGGTCATTTTGCCCAAATTTCTGAGCTTTTGGGAGATTTTTTTTATTGTTTCCATCTCACAAAAGTCTTTTTCCCTCTGGTGAAAGTACCTTTCCTTAGAAGGAGGTATTAAGATTCTTTTATCCTGATGCCTGCCTAAATACTCGGGGAATCCTACGTGGATTTGAGAAAGCCCTTGGGATTCCTGCCTAACAAATTAGCTTTCTGTATTGTTGTTCTATTCCATATAGATCATTTGCACTCTCAAAGGTATAACACCATCTAAGTCAGCTTTTCGAAGAAAACTTCATTATAACTCTGCCCACTACTGTAACAAGCATCCCCAAATACCCAGGTATGCCATGTTATTACCAGATGTCAGATAATGGCTGAAACACTTGTACCATTGTAGCCAGTAACCTGGAAGTCTGTAAGCAAGCCCTGTGATGAGGGGCGTCTTGCACACTAGCTTTCCATCTTAATATCTGGCAAGCCCAGTCCTGTTAGCTGTATTTAATTCATCCATTTCCCACCTCCTCTCTCAACCAGAGGCCAAGTACAACACCAAAAGGATGGTGAATCTGTGTCCCCAGTATTTTGAGGTATAGGAATCTCCTATGAAGTAGCAGATCTTTAAGAAATAGTATTATGAGCTGTTCTGTTTTGCTGTGGCTTTGGAAAACCTTTGGATTCCTCTACTGAAAACTTGCTTGAAAAAAATCTTTTTAATGAAACAGTGTGAGTCACAAAGCAGCCACCCTTTCTCATAATAGCATTTCTCACCAGGGGAATTTTTGGTAGCTGTTGGGGGAGGGATTTGAGTAGGTTGTGGATGATAAATCCCTCGGTGGAACATAACCAAAGGCTGCCATATCAGAGCTCTGGTGCTTTCCATGCTGACACCAAGCCCTGAATTCAGAGTGCAGGACAGCAGAATAGAATGGAGAAGCCTGTGCTCAGTGAATCACTGTGGTAGCATGACCAGTGGAGTTTCTATGTTGACAATCAGTTCATTAAAACACCGTTGTAGTATAAAGCATCATGAAATGGAAGCCTTGGGTAAGAGGGCTAGAAGCCATTTACAGGCAGAACATCACTTTCTGGGTTAGAGGATGGCTATGGACCTAATGATGGGTCTGTCCTGAGTAGTTGCCTTGCTGCCTGCACCTCCCTTTTCTGTACCGTGAACCAGCAGCTTGGTGCTTGGCACTGACCATGGTACCATCTTACAGAGAATGGATTCATTCAAGGTCATCTGTGCTCTTTTAAGATTTTAGGTCTAAAGCAGTTAGAGTGGCACCCAAAGGAGACATCACCTAGTCAGCCTCCTTGTAGGATAGTGAAAAGGAAATACTAGAGATGCTAAGAGTTTAGAACAAGCCCAGATTATGATAGCAACATCCAAGTTGCCTTCCCTAAATCTTTCTGCCAACCTAAGCCTGAATTTTAACTGTTTTCAACTGCATTAATTTACCATTCTTCTTTAGGACTTACGTCTGAACCACTGTCTTATATAAGCTGCAGACACAGAAAGGTCTGAAAGAGTATTACTACTGTGCTAAGATTTGCTTTCCTTTGGAAAGTCCTGGCTGTCTCTGTTCCATGTTTTCCTGGCTTTGTCTTTTTCTTCAAAGCCTCTTCCCAGTTCCAGGTCTCCAGAGCTCAATAAAGAGGAAACAGGAAGTCAGTATTTGCTTTGGAACAGCCGGCATAACATAACAGAAGGGCACAAGTGTGGAACTGGGCCTTGAAGGGACCGGGCTTGTGGGTTGTAGATATGCCCATCAACAGTGACTTTTACTCTGAAGTTTTAGTCCTGTAATTGCTAAATGGAACAGTCATGGGGGGTTGTGCCGTTTTCAGTTTTAGTTTCACTTGTACATTTCAGGATATCAAATAGTGTTTGAATAGGAAGTCTGTGATGTCTTGAAATTATTTTTTAAAAAATGAAATAAATATTTTAGGCATACAAAAGAGACCATATACTTAACTACTAAGGAGGTTAATAAATAAAACATTATGGTGTGGGCAGTGCCTGTGGCTCAGTGATTAGGGTGCCGGGCCCATATTCCGAGGGTGGTGGGTTCAAACCCAGCCCCGGCCAAACTGCAACAAAAAAATAGCCAGGCGTTGTGGTAGGCGCTTGTAGTCCCAGCTACTCGGGAGGTTGAGGCAAGAGAATCCTGCCTAAATGCAGGAGTTGGAGGTTGCTGTGAGGTGTGATGCCATGGTACTCTACCCAGGGTGATAAAGTGAGACTCTGTCTCTAAAAAAAAAAAACAAAACAAATATTATGGTGTAATTGTATGTTTCCTGCCCTATTCCCATTTTCTCCTTCCCTCCTCAAAGGTAACCACTGCCCTAACTCTAGTGTTTCCTCTGGTATATATGTTCACACTTTTGCTGCATGTATCCAGGCAGACAACAGTTGTCTAACCTGTTTAATTCTATATAAACTTTATATAAAACTGTATAGAATGGAAGGAAAGAGACGTGCATGGCTGGATACTTTCTAGACAGTCCTCGTATATGTACATCAAAATGGATTTGAGGTAGTGTATAAATTTTACTGCTACTCAGTTTTGCTATTGTACTCTATTGTATGACTATGTCACAGACGTCACCATTTATTGATCTGTTTTCTTATCAAGGAATCTTGAAGTTATTTTCAGTTTCAGGAATGTTTGCTATGTTTCCTTATATACTTAAAAGACAGTTTGTCTTGAGTGCATCCTTAGCCATAAGATAGTAGGTATGTGTGTATGTTGTCAACTCTTAATAAATAGTATATTGCCCACTAGGGCGGGTGTGGTGGCTCGTACCTGTAATCCTAATGCTTTGAGAGGCAGAGGCAGGAGGATCACTTGAGGCCAGGAGTTTGAGATCATCTTGGGTAACATGGCAAGATCCTGTCTCTACAAAAAAAGAAAAATCAGTGAGGTGTGGTGTCATATGCCAGTAGTTCCAGCTGCCTGGCAGGCTGAAGCAAGAGGATTGCTTGAGTCCGGGAGTTTGAGGTTGCAGTGAGCTATGATGATGCCACTATACTCTAACCTAAGTGACAGAGCAAGACTCTGTCTCAAAAAAATATGTGTGTGTGTGTATGTGTGTGCGTATAGCCCAGTAGATCCTCAATTTGCTTGTACTAATTTACACCCCTCAAATAGCTTATTTTTTTTGTTGTTGTTGTTGCAGTTTGGCGGGGGTCGGGTTCGAACCTGCCACCCTCAGTATATGGGGATGGTGTCCTACTGAGCAACAGGCACTGCCCCTAAATAGCTTGTTTGTGCTTGCTCCATTTTTTTCCGAAAACTTAAGCTGTCATCCCTTAATTTTTGGCAGGCACTAATGGGTGTGGATGGTATATCCTTGTGACTTAATTTATTTATATATTTGATAATATATATTTATATTAATATTGTGTATTTAATCATCATGTTTCCTCTTCTGTGAAATGCTTGTTCGTGTCTTTTACCCATGTTTATATTGGGTGGTTCATCCTTTTCCTGCTGGTTTGTATGAATTTGTGTTTCTGTTTTGTTTCCGGATAATCATTCTGTACGTAATGCAAATGTGTCTTCTCTCACTCTGTGGTTTATCTCTTTATTCTCTTTGTGATTTCTTTTGGTTAACTTAATTTTAATGTAATTGGATATTCAAGTGTTTTCTCTTGTGGCTTACGCATTTTATGTATTAAGAAATATTTTCTTTACCTGAGGTCATAAAGATATGAACTTATATTTCCTTCTGAAAGTTTTAAAATTTTGCCTTTCATATTTAAATTGTTAATCCATGGGGAATTAAGTATTTTGAATGGGGAAAGATAGGAATGTATTTTCTCTTTTTTCATATGAATAACAAGCTCTCCCTGCAGCATAACTCAGAAGTCTTCCTGCTGACTTGCAAACCCACCTTCATCAAATACCAAGTTTCTTTCTAGGCATGTTTGTTCCTTTCCTGTGCTTTTTTTTTTTTCTGTTCTGTTGGTCAATTTGTCTATCCTTGTGTTAATACTGTCTCAATTATTGTAGTTTTATAATAGGTCTTGCTGGGTGGGACGGCAATCTTTTCATATTATTTATTCTTTTTCAGAACTGTGTGTTGGCTAAATGAACCTTTCTAGGGGACAAATAAGAGAATCCAGATAGGATCAACAAAATGAGTACACAGTACCAGGAACTGCTCTGTTTATGGCTGGTGTGCTTTTTTAATGACAGGACATCTGGCAAACCCACTCTAATGGGCAGTTTCAATTTTTTTCCCCCTACTACATTGCACAAACAATAACATTGCCCGATGTCTTTGTATTGCAAACAACAGAATAAACAGTTCTGTATGTCACAGACAACAACAATAAAAACAACAAAAACTGATTATCTATTTTTGGCACTTTATGCTCCCAGATAAATTTTAGAATCAGCTTTGTTAACTTCTGTGAGGAGAAAAACTGTTAAGGTATTTATTAGAGTTAAACTGAATCTATCAGTTGACATTTTTATAAATTTGAGTCTATCCATGAACCTGATGAGAATGGATTTACCAATAAAAGAACAGAATTTGTTTACATCTTATTTACATTTTAAGAATTTGTGATCAATCCAGAATTACAGAAAAATTGCCATACTTATGCAATAAACGTTGCATCTCCATCACCCAGAATCCTCAACTGTTACCAGAAAGAAATGGTTGACATTTATTAAGTTCTTGGCTCTGCAAAGCAGCTAAGAAGTTAATAAGTGAAACTGCTGAAGTCTAAGTAATCTACATTGATTTGTTCCTCCTAGAAATGGGAGAACTGTGTGACTATAAAAGCAACATGAGGTTGAGTGCAGTGGCTCCCACCTATAATTCTAATACTCTGGGAGGCTAAAGCAGGAGATTGCTTGAGCCCAGCAGTTTGAGAACAGCCTGAGCCAAGAGTAAGACTGATCCTTCCCACTCCCGTCTCTACTAAAAATAGAAAAATTAGCCTGGCTTTGTGGCAGGCACCTGTAGTCCCAGCTACTAGGGAGGCTGAGGCAGGAGGATCACTTGAACCTAGGCGTTTGAGGTTGCTGTGAGGTGGGCTGGTACCATGGCAGTCTAACCTGGGCAACAAAGGGAAACTCTGTCTCAAAAAAAAAAAAAAAAAAGTGACATGGTGTCTGAAGAGGTGGCAAGGCCCAATACTGAGATCTCTGTTAATCATTGATGGTCTGTATCCTTATGTGAACTGAAATAATAGATCCACTGCCACCCTCTTGCTGCCAAGGTTTATGCTCTGATCTGATCTATTAAAAGAAAGGCCTTTCAGACAGCTAGGCTGGAGAAGTCAAATCAAGTCTTCCTCAGACACAAGAATGGCTTCTGGAAGCTTGGCTCAGTTGAGGCAGAGAGATCTTTATTGGAGGAACGAGACACTCTCTGTTGGGAGGGACTGTTTGGGGCGGTGGTTAGGTTGCAGAGTTGGTGCCAGACTGCTTCAGGTGTCAATGCCGGTGTTGCTGATTTTTAATTTTGGAATCTTGGGTAAGTGACCTAAACAACCTTGTTTCTTAATTTCTTTACCTGTAAAGTAAAGCTGAAAATAATAGTAATATCTACATATTGGACTATTGTATGAATTGAATGAGTTTATTGGCATATTCACATCCCTCAAAACAGTGCCCAGCAGGTAGCAAGCAATTGGTAAAGGCAAACTATTTTTATTTAATGTCATTGGATAAAGTTGTAGTTTTTTTTTTTTAAAGATCTTTTTTTGTTTGTTTGTTTGGAATCTTTTTTGTTTGTTTGTTTTTGAGACAGAGCCTCAAGCTGTCACCCTGTGTAGAGTGCTGTGGGGCATCACAGCTCACAGCAACCTCCAACTCCTGGGCTCAAGCGATTCTCCTGCCTCCACCTCCCAAGTAGCTGGGATTACAGGCACCTGCCACAATGCCCGGCTGTTTTTTTGGTTGCAGCCGCCGTCGTTTGCCAGTCCTGGGCTGGATTCGAACCCGCCAGCTCAGGTGTATGTGGCTGGTGCCTTAGCTGCTTGAGCCACAGGTGCCTACCCTGGAATCCTTTTTGTTAAATTTATCACTAGGTAAAAATTTAGTTTTGTTTTTTTACTGTAACTAGTAAGCTTTTAAAATCTTTTATAATTGTTTTGGGTTTCTTGTGTATTCACCACTTGCTGAACTCTCAGGTCTGTTACTGTTTTCTTATTTTAAGATTGCTGCCTAGTTCCTCCAGGAAGACTGTTAGAATCTATAATCATAGGACTCCTTATTTTCTTCCTGTTCTTAAGGGGAGTATTTCCTGCTTTGAAGCATCATACATGTTTTTGGTAGACTTTATTCCCTTTTATTCCTATGTTATTAAGTATGTAATAAATGCTGTCTGCATTTATTCAGATGATCATCTGGTCTTTTTCCTTTTGTTTGTAAATGACGTGAACTATATTAATAGATTTGCTAATGTTAAACTGTCCTCATATCCTTACATTTCTGAAATAAACCCTAGTTGGTATAATATGTTCTTTTTCATACATTGCAAGACTTAATATGTTGATATGCTCCTTTCGATTTTTGCGTATTTTAGTCAAAATTTTGTTTTTACTGTCTTTTTCTTCTCTTGTTACTAAGAGTAATATATCCTTTTAAAAGGAGTTGAGAAATATATGTTCTTTTCTAGAAGAGTTTGTATAAAGGTATATTAGAGTTACAGCTGCAAAACAATCGCACCCTCAGAGAGGTAACTGGATCAGATTTCATAAAGAGACGGTTTACTGGGCAGTGCCTGTGGCTCAAAGGAGTGGAGCGCCTGCCTCATGCCAGAGGTGGTGGATTCAAACCCGGCTCTGGTCAAAAACTACAAAAGAATAAAAAGAGAGACACAGTTTACTAAGGTAGTAGCAGGATTAAAGAAATGACAGACAGTGAATGAATGAAGCATTAAGAGACTGGCCACACCAGGAATCTGTTACAACCCTTAGATCTGAAGGGCAGAGGAGGGAGCTGTTATCAAACTATCAAACCTGGTGAGAAGAGTCACCTTGGCAGAGGTATTTCATAGAGCTTTGGACTTAACATAGAAGAACAAAACCATTGCCAAGCCATGGCAAGGCACAGAGGGAGCAAGGCAATAAATAATCCAACCCCTCTATCATTTTGCCCTGCAGTCTCCTGCTGGTGCTTTCCATTGGCCAAACCCAGTAGAATTTGGGGGGCAAATGAACCTTGTCCAGACTTAACCTTGTTAGCCTTGTGGTGTACACATCAGAGTAGAAAGAAGATCTGCTTTCAACTCTGATGTGGAGTAGAAAGAACAGGAAAGAAATTGAGACCAAATAGTATTAATACTTTGAATGCTTAGTAGAAATCTGATGTAAAATTCTTCTGTAGAACTATCTGGGTGTGGGACTTTTTTGAGTGAATTGGTTTTTAGTGAATGAATCAAGTTCTTTAATATTATTGGTCTGGTCAGTTTTCTATTGTGTCTGTTTTGATAAAGTGCATATTTCAGGGCACGCTTTGTGTTGGTCTCTATACGATGCTCCCCTTTTCATTTCTAATATTGTTTGTATGTTTTATTCTTGATCTGTCTTGCCAGATATCTATTTTATGAGTTATATTCAAAAGGCCAGCTTTTGATTTTTGTCCTCCCCCCATTTCATTGTTACTCTTAACTGTATTTTTCCTTCTACTTTCTTTGAGCTAACTGTCTTTTTTTCTGACTTGCTTGGATTGGACGCTATGCTCATTTATTTTCATTCTCCTTTTCTAATACAGACATTTAAAGCTCTCAAATTTCCCTTTGAATACTTCTTTAGTTGGGTCCTGTGATTTTTAATCTATAATATTTGCTTTATCATTCAGTTCTAAGTATGTTCTAATTTCTGTTATGATTTCTTCTTGATTCTTGAGTTATTTGCAGTTGTATTTTTAAATTTCTAGTATTTTAAGTTGGCCTGTAACTTAATTACTTAAAGTCACAAAATGTATGTTGCTAATTTTTTTTTTTTTTTTTTTGAGACACAGTCTTATGTCACCCTTGGTAGCGTGCCATGTTGTCACAGCTCACAGCAACCTCAAACTCTTGGGCTTAACTGATTCTCTTGCCTGAGCCTCCCAACTAGTTGTGACTACAGGCTTAAACCATGATGCCCAGCTAGTTTTTCTGTTTTTAGTTGGGATGGAGTCTCACTCTTGCTTAGGCTGTTCTCAAACTCCTGAGCTCAAGTAACCCTCTTGCCTTCGCCTCCCAGAGTGCCAGGATTACAGGTGTGAACCACTGCACCCAGTGCTAAACTTAATTTGAGGCATGCTCAGTAGTCAATTTTCATGAACATTTTGTTCATATTTTTGGGAAGGTTATATTCTAAATGTTGGGTGAGGTTTTATTCTGTATATACTTAAATCAGGCTTATTTGTTGTTGCGTTTCTTGTTTGAAATAGTCTACTTGTTTGGATTCACCCACCAGCTTACCAACTTCTTTGCCTTTTTTCCCTTCTTTCTTTATACTTTATCCTTCTAAGTTAAATTCCCTTCTTCCAAAGGTAGGCTTTAAAACGCTTTTTAATGAGAGTCTGTTAGTGCTATACTCTTCACACTTGCCTAAAAATATTATTTGTCATAACTATTGGATAATTTAGCTGGATATAAAAATCTGGGTTGACAGTTATTTTTTTCTCAGCAGTTAGATGATGTTACTCTGTTTCATTGTCTTCTAGCTTTAAGTGTTGCTGTTGAAAAGTCTGTTTCTCAACTTTTAGAGTTAATCTGGATTTTTTTCCCCTTTGTCTACTTTTTAATCGTCTCTTTGTTCATGATGGTTTGTAAATTTACTATTAAGTGTTCCTGGTTTGATTTATTTTCATCTCCTGCTTGTTATTTGTCCTTGAATAACAGATTTTGTATTTTTTAAAGCACCTGAGAGATTTTCATCCAGTTGTCTCTTCTTATTTTCCCTTTATTTTCTCCTTTCTCTCCTTTTGGAAATTGCAGAAGTCATATATTGAGCCTTCTGTCTACCTTCATGTTTCTTCACTTTTTTCAGTTTTTTATCTCAGTATGCTGTACTCTGAGTAATTTCCTATCTTGACTTTTCAGTACTCTAATTCTTCTCCCTCTTGCTTTTTAATCTATTCACTGAATTTTGTTTTTCATGGAACTATTTTAAATTCCTTACAATGACTTGGTAGGTTGATTAGTTATTACATTCAATTGTGCAAAAACAAAAACAAAAATGAGTAAATCTCCTGAGTTCCATTTTTCTTGTTTTTCTCTTGGGGAAGGTAAGTGGGGTTGGCTAGCTGTTTTCTTTTAATGTTCTCTTCCTGCTGGAAAGTTCTATGATGCCATACCACTGTGGTATTATACTGTCAAGCAAACAGGCTCTATGAACAGGGAGGCAGGAAGCTGGCAGCCCATCATCGTGCCATTCTCCACTCTCGGAGGAGGAGCAGCTCTTGAGTCATGTGGGAAACCTTTCAGCATTGTACCTCTTGGGGGCTCACAGCTGTGGCATGGATCTGTTTCTATGGCAACAGGAGGCTTAATTCTTCCTCTGCACTCAAAATATAGAGAGACAGTTACTATGTTCTAGGTAGGCTGGATTCATTCTTTTTACAGATCACACTGTACAATACAGTAGCCACTAGCTGCAAGTAGCTTTTACTTTTTTTTCTTTTATTTATTTATTTATTTTGAGGCAGAATCTGATTTTGTCGCCCTCGGTAGAGTGCCATGGGATCATAACTCACAGTAACCTCTAACTCTTGTGCTCAAGCAATTCTTTCGCCTCAGGCCCTCAAGTATCTGGGACTACAGGCACCTGCCACAACACCCAGTTGTTTTTAGAGATGAGATCTCACTCTGGCCCTGGCTGATCTCGAACTCATGAGCTTAGGCAATACACCCATCTTGGCCTCTCAGAGTGTTAGGATTACCAGCATGAACCACCACGCCCAGCCTAATTTTTTTTCTTTTAGAAATAGGGTCTCAGCTGGATGCAGTAGCTCATTCCTATAATCCTAGCACTCTGGGAGGCCGAGGCAGGTAGACAGTTTGAGTGCTGAGCGAAAGTGAGACCCCGTTTCTACTAAAAATAGAAAAACTGAGGCAAGAGGATCATTTGAGCCCAAGAGTTGGAGGTTGCTGTGAACTAGGATGCCGCAGCACTCTACCTAGAGCAATAGCTTGAGACTCTGTCTCAAAAAAAAACATCTCATCTTGCTGCCCAGGCTGGAGGAGTACAGTGGCATGATCAGGGCTCAGCCGCCCGAGTAGCTGGGAGTACAGGCATACGCCACTATGCCTGACTAATTCTTTCTTTCTTTTTTTTTTTTTCCCCCGAGATGGTCTCAAGCTGTCACCCTGGGTACAGTGCCATGGTGTCACAGCTCACAGCAACCTCACGCTCTTGGGCTTACGTGATTCTTTTGTCTCAGCCTCCCAAGCAGCTTGGACTACAGGCACCTGCCACAACACCTGGCTATTTTTGTTGTTGTTGTTGTTGTTGTTGTTGTTGTTGTTGCAGTTGTCATCATGTGTTTAGCTGACGTGGGCTGGGTTCAAACCCGCCAGCCTTGGTGTATGTGGCCAATGCCCCACTCGCTGAGCTATGGGCGCTGCCATAATTCTTTTTTTTTAGAGTCAGTCTCACTTTGTCACCCTCTGTAGAGTGCTGTGTTGTCACACAGCTCATAGCAACCTTCAGTTCCTAGACTTAGGCAGTTCTCTTGCCTCAGCCTCCCGAGTAGCTGGGACTATAGGGACCTACCACAATGCCCAGCTATTTTTTTTGTTGTTGCAGTTTGGCCAGAGCCAGGTTTGAACCTGCCACTCTCGGTATATGGGGCCAGCGCCCTACCCACTGAGCCACAGGCACCACCCAATTCTTTTGTTTTTTGTAGAAACAGTCTCACTATATTGTCTAGGCTGGTTTCAAACTCCTAAGTTCATGTGATCTTCCTGCCTTAGCCTCCCAAAGTGCTAGGATCACAGGCATGAGCCACTGTGCCCAGCCATTTTAATTTAAATTAATGAAAATTTAAAATTCTGTGTCTGAGTCACTCTAGCCACATTTCTAATGTTTAGTAGCTACAAATGGCTAATAACTGCTATAATCAGGTAGCACACTTAAAGAATATTTCCATCATTGCAGAAAATTCTGTTGGACAGTGCTATTCCAAACTCTCCCCTACTTCTCTTACAGTAGATAGAGAATTGATAAATGCATAATTTCAGAAAATGGATCAAGTGAATTTGTTGGTGTCCAGACTGTAGGAGGCAATGAGAGTTACCATCATTCTGTATCATCTGTGTGTGAGAAGAATGCAGAGAGGGTGTTGCAACCAAAAATAATTTTACGGGGGGAGGCGCCTGTAGCTCAAGTGACTAAGGCGGCAGCTTAGCTGGTGGGTTCGAATCTGGCCAGGGCCTGCCAAACAATGACAACTACAACCAAAAAATAGCCGGGCGTTGTGGTGGGCGCCTGTGGTCCCAGCTACTGGGAGGCTGAGGCAAGAGAATCGCTAGCCCAGGAGTTTGAGGTTGCTCTGAGCTGTGATGCCACGGCACTCTACCCAGGGCGGTAGCTCGAAGCTCTATCCCAAAACAAACAAAAACCCATGATTTTATGGGATCATTGTTGATCTCAGGCCTACTTGTCTTAGCTATAATTTGGCACTGTGGGAAGAGGGGAAACCAGGTAAATTGAAAGGTGAATGAACCCCTGATGTTAAATAAGCTGTGGGGGAAATGCAGAAAATTTTCTGCATGGGTTTATTGATTTTATGTAGCTGTCTGTGATTAAGCTCAAACTGGGGAGAATGGGTTTGTGACCACCAAAGATGTTATTTTTTGAATTTGACTCAGGTTGGAAATTCCTTGTAATGAAATCATTTTTTTCTCTCCACCCCCCCCCCTTAGATTGCCATCTCATCCTTCTTTGAGTTGCTATAGTTTAAAATTCTCAAGAAAAGAAAAGAGACCACTGTCATACATACTCACACACCCACAGCTTCCTCAAATATAGCATCATTTCTGTTATTGGACTCCAAGATTAAGATCAACATGGGTCACACCAGCCCCAGTAGACTATGCAGAAGGAAAGGGACACTGACCCAACCTTGTTCCTGGACCGTGGCAGACATTGCTGTGGTTTACTTTACTTTTCATGAAGCTCTGTAGAGACTCAGGATCCTTGTCAGCATAGTACTTCACACGGCTGCAATCCATACCAACTGCTAGAGTTGACATGGGAGACTAAAACTATATACTGTCCTTTGGAAGGGGTCTGAGGCTTGGAGTTTGATGCTCAAGGAATGTTGTTGCTGCTTACTGCCGAGGACTTATTAGAAGCCCAATGTGTTAGTTGAGAAAGTTTGACTTATAGTACAGAGTAGGTGCCTTAAGTAAAACTTCAATGAAGATACACATGATGAAATGTGGTAATTTTAGGGGTAGAGGTAAAGTAATTTATGTTGGAAATGTATTCAGTAGGAAGTTTATTCTGGTGATTTTTGTAGAGTTGGCAAAAGTGGCTTAGAGTTGACTTTCTGGAAGAAATTAATGTGAAAGAAAAAAATGATGATTTGTAAGATGACAGGGAGGGATTTAGAAAGAATTGAGAGGCAGCGTTTGTAGAAGGAAGAGGAAGAAGATGTAAAAGAAAAAAATGTCCTGGAGCAGGTGAAGGAGTTGGAAAGAATGGACTGCTACGTGCTCAGCAGAAACAGAAGTTAACAGACCTTTGTGGTTTCTAAATCAGTGTTTTTTAGTTTTTAAACAAATCTGGAAGCAAGGGTTCTTTCTACTTTTTTCACAAGATTTCACATATGAATATAGGAAGCAAAAGTTCTTCCGTGATCCCTCTGGTACGTGTCTCTCCAGATTTTTGTCCGTGTGGATGAATGGATATGTGTAAAACAGTAGAAAACATGTTATGCTTATTACGGTTTTGCAACTTGTTTTTATTTACTGTCCCATGTCATTCCATGTGCATATGTAGATTTTATTTTGCTTTGTTTTTGTCTGCAATTTCCAGAAACTTGTTGTACCTGAAAGTGGAACCTATTCATAGAAATCCCTCCCTCACCTTCCTCTAGGTGTTGTGCCCTGTTTGGGTGAAGTCATGATAAAATAGGTTTGTTTGCCAAAAACTTTGCCCCAAAATGGTTCTATCTTTTACCTCTTTGCTAGAGAGACCATTATCTACCATTTGGTCAAAACTATTCTGTAAGTTGTAATAAGACAACCAAAAGGAAAGATCCAATAGCCCCTCCTGTAAGCTTATTTTAATTGGTCCCTTGTTCTTAGGGACCAATTAAAAAATAAGCTAGAAAGAGCAGAGAGCTTTGGCCTCCATTGCAGAGGACATTTGCTAAATAAATAATACCAGGCCAGAGGATTCATCGGAGCTCTACTTCCTTTCTTCCAGCTCGCTGTTCCGAAGCATCGGAATGTGTCTGACTTGTTCCAGAGTTCACTGCTTCTTTCCATTATTCCCCCACAGTGAGATGATTGCTTCTGCTAATAGCTGGACTAGAACATAAGAAATTTTTATCTTGGACATACAATCTGAACAACTATAAGGAAAATGCCAGGCAGCAGGGGGTCAGTGGTGGGGGCAATTCAAGTTGGGCCTTTTAGAGGTAGCTAGCTAGTCATGGGTCTGCACTCAACCTGGTGCTTTTGCTTCCTTGGGGTGCTGTAAACAGAAACTGTGAAACAGGCAAAGTGCTGGTAAGGTCTGGACACCTCTGTCTGGGTTGGATCCCACAGAAGTGTCTTGCATGGGGTCAGTCCAGGAGCCCTGTGGTCTGAGTAGCTGGCTAGTGACCATTGGCTAGGGGCTTGATTTTCCTCCCTGTCCCAGTATCTTAGGGAGTAATAAAATGAGCAGTAACCAAGCATCTTATTTGAGTTGTAAAAGAACTTTCATCTGTGCCTAAATGAACCTGTGAAATATTCCTACATTAAGAAAAAGTACCACATTCTATGGTGCTTTTTGTCCCTTTGAGATGTTGGTGTTACATGTGATTGTCTGAGGTCAACTGTGTGGGCAAGAGTTAAAAGGACTGGCACGGAACCTGGAAATAGTGTTTAGAATGAAGTTGAACCCATTCCCCAACAGCAAGGTCGATGTTTATAGAGCTCCTGTGAGGTCAAAGCCCTTTTGGATGACACGTGTCATTTCCTCCATGCCCCAAGAAAGTGGAGAAACAGGAGCAGATTAGGAAAAGTACTTGGAAAAAATTCTGTAATGATTTTGAGGCTCAGCCAGGCTTAACACTTGAATGTTTGAACTCTTCCCTACTGAGACCGTTGCTTTCATAACAGTCTGTTTTTGTTAGTTATTGCATTAAAAAAAAAGAAACACCTAGTGTTATAGCAAACAGTAGCATGTGATAAGCACATTACTAATAACAAACATTTATTTAATGCTTACTGAGTGCCAGACAGTGCTTAACATATATTCACTCTTCTATTCACTCTTTGAATCCTCACCCTGTGATTTTACAGATAAGGAATTTGAGTCCTAACTGTTGGAGACCTTATATTGGTATTACATTGTAATCGTTTTCACCATCAAAAATTAAATTGTGAATATGAAAACTATAACCCAATTCTAGCCCAAGAATATGGGGAAAGGGGGAGGGGAGGGGAGAGGGGAGGATAGGTGGAGGGAGGGTAATTGGTGGGACTACACATGTGAAATTTACTAAATGTAGAATACAAACGTCTTAATACAATAACTAAGAATATGCCATGAAGGCTATGTTAACCTGTTTGATGAAAATATTTCAAATTGTATATAAAACCAGCACATTGTACGCCATGATTGCATTAATGTACACAGCTGTGATTTAATAAAAAAAAAAAAAGGAAAAAAATTAAATTGTGGGGCTAGGTATGGTGGCTCACATTTGTAATCCTAGCGTTCTGGGAGGCTGAGGTGGGTGGATTGCTTGAGCTCAGGAGTTCAAGATCAGGCTGAGCAAGAGCGAGACCCCATCTCTACTAAAAATTGAAAAACCTAGCCAGGCGTCGTGGTGCGTGCGTGTAGTCCCAGTTACTTGGAAGGCTGAGGCAAGGGGATTGCTCAAGTCCGAGAGTTTGAGGTTGCTGTGAGCTATGATCCCAGGCTAGAGTCTCACTCTGTCTCAAAAAAAAAGAAAAAATTGTAGGACTGTTTTTCATCCCTATAGCTAAGCCTATGGCATTCTTCATAGTTTTATGAAACGAAGAAATAAAATACATTTCCTTACCATGTCAGCGTAAGAGCTGTCCCCTGTGACTGCATTTTTCCACTCTTTATTATAACAACAGTCCTCTTACCCATCTTTGTTTCTAGCAGGACATATAGTCCAATGATCCTGTTTCCCTCTCCTTTTCCCTCACCCCCTCATGCCTGTGCTTTGCCTGTTAAATGACTTAAATTCTATTGCAACTTCCAATCTATGAACATGACACTTGTCTACATTTTTAAAAAGAGATGGGGTCTTGCTATGTTATGTAGTTCAGGCTGATCTTGAACTCTTGGCCCCAAGTTATACTTTTTTTCTCAGCCTTTGTAGTAGCTACCATGCGTGGCTCTACATTTATTTAAGTACTCTTTAATTTCTGTCATCAATGTTTTATGGTTTTAGAGTAAAGGTCTTGCACACATTTTAAAACATTTACCTCTAAATATTTCATATTTGTTGATGTTTTAAAAGTTTTTTTTTTTTTTTTTTTTTTTTTGAGACAGAGTCTCACTATATCACCCTCAGTAGAATAACCTCAAACTCTTGGGCTTAAGCTATTATCTTTCCTCAGCCTCCAAAGTATCTGGGACTACAGGCACTTGCCACAACGCCCGGCTATTTCTTTGTTGCAGTTGTCATTATTGTTTAGCTGGCCCAGGCTGGGTTTGAACCCACCAGCCTTGGTGTATGTGGCTGGCACCCTAGCTACTGAGCTATGGGTGCCACCAAAAGGTTTTTTATTAATAGTGATAAAATACACTTAATGTAAAAGTTACCCTTCTTTCCCCAGCTTTTGAGACAGGGTCTCACTTTATCACCCTGTGTTGGAATGCAATGGCCCAATCATACCTCACCACAACCTCAATCTCCTGGGATCAAGCAGTCTCCTAAGTAACTAGTCTTATAACACCATGCCTAGCTAACTTTTAAAACTCTTTGTAGAGTTTGCTATGTTGCTCAGACTGGTCTTGAACTCCTGGCCTCAAGCGATGCTGTTGCCTTGGCCTCCCAAAGTGCTGAGATTATAGGCATGAGCTCCCATACTCAGCCAAAATTTACTCTCCCTTAACCATGTTTACATAGACAGTTCTGTAGTATAAAGTATAAAGGGAAAAGGAGAAGTATATTCACATTGTTGTGCAGCTGATCTTCAGATCTTTTTCATCTTACAAAAACTGCAACTCATTAAACAACTGCTCCACCAATTTCCCCCCTCTCTTCAGCCCTTGGCAGCCACCATTCTGTTAATTCAAGTTTGACTGTTTTTGATAACTCATATGAATGAAATTATATGGCATTTGACTTCTTGTGACTGGCTTATTTCTTTTGCATTCTCAGGATTTGTCCATATTGTAGCAAACGTTGGAATTTACTTTCTTTGCATGTATACCCCACATTTTGTTTATCCATTCATTCATTCCATTCATGGACACTTGAGTTGCATCCACCTATTGCAGCAGTTCTCAACTTGTGGGTCTGGACTCACAGGAACTGTATTAAAGGGCCACAGCATTAGGAAGGTTGAGAACCACTGACCTATTGGATATTATGAATAATGCTGCTATGAACTTGAGTATACAAATACCTCAAGACCATGGCTTTCATTTCTTTTGGCTGTACACCCAGAAGTGAAATTGCTGGATCATACAGCAATTTTGTTTTTAATTTTGTTTGTTTGTTTTTTGGACAAGGTCTCATTCTGTTGCCCAGGCTGGAGTGCAGTGGCATGATCACAGCTCACTGCAACCTTAAATTCTTGGGCTCAAACAGTCCTCCTGCCTCAGCGTCCTAAGTAGTAGGCACACACCACCATGCCCAGCTAAGTTTTTTTCATTGTGGTTTTGATTTGCATATCCTTAATGATTAGTGCTGTTAAACATTTTTTTTTTTTTTTCTATCCTGTTATTTTTGAAACAGGCTCTCTCACTCAGTCACCATAGTATCCTCAAACTCTTGGGCTCAAGTCTTATCTCAGCCTCCCAGGTAGCTGGGACTACAGGTGCCTGCCACAATGCCCAACTAGTTTTTCTATTTTTAGTAGAGATGGGGGAGGAAGGGTCTCGCTCTTGCTCAGACTGGTTTGAACTCCTGAGCTCAAGCAATCTACCTGCCTGGGCCTCCCAGAGTGCTAGTATTACAGTGTCATGAGCCACTGCTCCTGGCTCGGCCTTCCATCATTAATATGATAGCAGCTGTAGGCTTTTCACAGATACCTATATCAGGTTGAAAAAGTTTCCTTTTATTTCTGGTTTTCAGAGAGTTATCAGTAGCTGTTGGATTTTGTCAGATGATTATTCTGCATCTATTGAAATGATCATAGGATTTTTCTCCTTTATTTGTAGGGTGATTACATTGATTTCAAATACTAAACCAATTTAATTAATCATGATGTCTTATTTTAATATGTTACTGAACTCAATTTATTAAAATTTTAAGAATTTAGGCTTTCATATTCTTTTTTTTTTTTTTTTTTTTTTTAATTTCAGCTTGCTTGTTCATTATTCTTGGTTTGAAGTAAGTACTCTTTTTTTCTTGTTCATTTTCTTCTTCCTCTGGTGATGCTGTTTCCACAACATCCGGCTATTTTTGATGTTGTTAGTAGAGACGGGGTCTTACTCTGGCTCACTGCTGCTCATACTGGTCTCCAACCTCTGAGCTCAGGCAATCCACCCGCCTCGGCCTCCCACAGCACTAGGACTACAGGCGTGAGTCACCATGCCCGGCCGGCTTTCATATTCTTGAGGGGTATTTTTCTATAATTTTTTTTTTCATGTAATTTTTTTGTCTTACTTTGCTATCAGCAATGTTGGCCTCATGCAGTGATTTGGGAAGTGTTCCATTTCTATTTTCTGGAAGCAATTGTGTAGTTTTTTTTTTTTTTATTTTTCTTGCCCCTTCTTCCTTAAATGTGATAGATTTCACCAGTGAAGTCTTTTGTTCCTTGAGTTTTCTTTGTGAGAAAGTTCTGAATTACAAATTAAATCTTTTAACCAATGTAGGGCTAATTACGTCATTTCTTTCTCAGCAAGTAAGCTTTAGTAGTTTGTCTTTTTCAGATAATTTGTCCATTTCATCTATATTGTTTAATTGATTAGCAAAAAGTTGTTTGCAATAATATTCCCTGATTACCCTTCCAATGGCTATAGAATCTTTAGGAAAGACCTCCTTTCATCCCGACATTGGTGATTTGTGTCTTCTCTTTATGATTTGTCAGGCTGGAGAGTTACAAATTTTATTAATTGTTGCTAAGAACTAGATTTTGGTCATTGATTTTCTCTACTGTTTTTCTGTCCCTTTTGATTTCCACTCCTTATTTTCTCCTTCCAATTTAATTTGCTTTTCCTTCTACCTGTTTAAGATTGAAGCTTAGTTCATTGATTTTAAACTTCCTTCTTTTTCAGTGTAAGCATTTAAAGCTATGAATTTTTTTGTAAACACTGCCCTATTTAGCTTTTTTTGTGTTAAGTATCCCATAATTTTGATAAACTGTGCTTATATTTTCATTCATTTTAATATATTTTCTACTTGTGATTTCTTTTTCTTCTGTGACTCATAGGTTATTGGAAGTATCTTATGTAATTTCCAGATATTTGGGGATTTTCCAGATATCTTTCTGGTGTGGGTTTTAAGTTTAATTCTATTGTGATCTGAGAACATGGTTTGTATAACCTGAATCCTCTTAAATATTTTTGAGACTTGTTTTATGGTCCAGAATGTGTTCTAGCTTAGTGAATGTTCCACATGCATTTGGAAGGCACACATTTTCTGCTGTTGTCAGTAGATTGTTCTGTCAATGTCAGGTCTATTTGGTTGATAGTATTTTTCAAATCTTCTAGAACAATGCTGATTTTCTCTCTACTTGTTCTATTGATCACAAAGGGAAGAGTGTTGAAATCTCTAACAATAGTTGTGGATATTCATATTGCACTCCAGCTTGCTTTTGATGAGTGTTTTCATAGTTGTCTTTTTCTATCCTTTTACTTTTAACCTATCTGTGTCTTATTGAAGTGTTTTTCTTATTTAAAAAAAAGTATATAACTTGGTTTTGCATTTTTATCCACACTGACAATCTTTGCCTTAAAACTGGAATGCTATTATCTGTATGATTGGGTTTAACTTTACTGTAATTTTGCTTATGTCCTGTCCCTCTTAATCTGTTTCTTTCTCTCTCTCTCTTTCTTTTTCTTCATTTGGATTAGGAAAAGTGTTTATTTCATTTGATCTCCATATGGGCATATTAGGTTTACCTCTTTGGATTTTTTTTTAATCTGGTTGCTCCCTGGTTTTTATAGTATAGTATGTATCTTTTAACTTACCACAGTGTACCTCCAGTTGGTACCATACCACTTCATGTATTGTGTAAGACCTTGCAACAGCATTCTTAGGCTTACTTCCTCTCGACCTCAGGAACATAGTTGTCATATGTTCATACAGACACATATACAGACCTCAGGATACATTGGGATTTTTTGCACCAGTGGGGTAGGGGGGGCAGCACATTGATGTTTGTTTTTGTTTTAAACAGTGAATTATCTTTTAGTGAAATTTAAGATTGAGATGAAATAGTTTATTATTATTTTTTATTAATATTATTATTATTTTATTAATTATTATTATTATTATTTATTATTACCTGGGTGAATGTAGTTTTAAGTGATTTCAGAAATACACCCTCAGCAGAAGGTCTCTAAGTCCTTTACCACAGCCCCCAGTTCTCCCACTGTACCTGAGAGGAGGGCACATGAGTGGGCCATGAGTAGTGAAATCCAGAATTCACAGTTCATGTAGCAGACATTGTAAGATACAGAACCATATGAAGTTGGCATCTGAAAAGCACATATAGTCTTGTTGCATGTTTCTGATTCTGTGATTCAAGTGGCTAAAAGAGTAAGGGAAATTTTAGTGTAACAGAGACAGGTGACAGCTGGGCTATAATTAGTAGGAAGCTGCCATTATTAGTTTAATGCCAGTTAGAGGAGCAGATTTCACTTACAACCTTATGTAAGAATCAAGAAGGATCACACTGGGAACCTTCAGTCTCCTTGTAAACTCTAGCAGAACTAAGCTCCTCTACCTGCCAGCACCCTTCTGAATATGAAAACCATCTGTCCTTTCTCAACCAAGACTCCTGTCTTGTAAGCAATAAAGTCAAGGATCTGTTCATTCCAGACATTCAAGTGTTCACTAGCCGGCTCTCAGTCAGGAGTTCAGATTATTAAGACTTGCTTAGCTTCGTGGACTCAGAGCTTCTTTCTGTAGGTCTCCTTTTAAGGATCCTGCTCTAGAAAAGCACAGTCTGTTCTCTGGCAGTTATCTGTTCCCTCATCCAAAGAACTTTGGACAACCTGTCCAAAAATGTGAAAGCAACTTCATTCATTTTCTTTCTTGAAAGAAAATTTCTTGAAATTTTAAATGTTTAAAAGGGATACTAATACCTATGGTACTTGTATGATTAGTTTTATCCAGTGTACACCTGGATGGTATCTGTGTATGTGTGTATATGTACATATGTTTAATTCCCTTGACCACTATGATCTGAGCCATTCACTTTCTTTAACGTGTTTGCTTAGAGTATATTCAAGAAAATTAAATTCTTGGGCTGTGCAACACTTTAATAAGTTTAGTGCTTTGATTGTAAGGGAAGACAGAAGGTGGACATGAACTTGACCATCCTTGAGTGCCTGTTGTGTGCTAGGCACTGGGATAGTACCTCACACATATTCTCATTGTTTTCTTACAACAATCCCAAGGGATGAAAAGAAAAATTTCCATCTTACAAGTAAGAAGTGACAGAGACAAAATTTGAATCCGTCAGACTCCTGCATCATTTTTTGTAGCCTTCATGATGGGTGGCATTTTATTATAGAATTGCTTGGGTTTTAAACTGTTATTTCCTATTATGAAATTGATAGGAAGGATTAGGTTGTAGAAGGAAGGGGAAAATGGATGACACTTTTGAGATCTCTATCTTTATGGTCTTTGGTTCCTGTTTCAGCAAACTGTTAAGAGTGGAACCGCACTGATAGATTAGTGGTAGTGCCTCATTTGCTGTGTTAAAAGAGGCAGCCTAGGAATATTCCGTTTTGATGTCATTTGGTTTTTTCACTCTTATTGTGGGTAGACCTTCTGTCTCTCCCTTTCTCCCTCCTTAACTCTCCCCTTCCTCTCCACACCCTCTCCAATTTCCCTTCCTGTCCATTTCCTTTAAATTTTTTTTTTTTTGGCCAGGGCCGGGTTTAAACCCGTCACCTCCTATATATAGGGCCGGTGCCCTACTCCTTGAGCCACAGGCGCCGCCTCCTTTAAAAATTTTAAAGAAAGTTTCTGGACCTCAAATCTATGAATAGAATGTGCTTAGAGGAAGAAAAGTGTTGAGCTGAAAACATGTCACTCAACTACTGATTTTAGTTAGCATGGCCCTCAGAAAGGACTTCAAATGTTTGTATTACCTGCTTTTTTAATATAAAATTTGGGAAGAAACAAAACCTTTTGCTGACCAGTGTTGAAAAGTCTACAAGGACATGAATTGACACTTAACTTTCTTCACCCTAGTAAGCTAGATTTCAAGCTTTTCATCTCACCCCTGATGAATAGAGACCATCTATCATGATCCCAGTAAAGTCTGAGTCCATATAAGTTGACTGTGAGTTGCATATTATTTATCTAGAAGAATGTTCCAGAGTAGACTTGAAACTTGTTTTTATTTTCTGTTGTTAGGTAACAAAACTTATCTCAAAACTCAGTGGCTTAAAATCATGTCCATTTATGTTTGATCATAATTCTATGACTTGAGAATTCAGGCAGGGCTCAGCGGGATGGTTCTCTGTGGGGCTAACAGCTGAGATGTCTCAGGACATTATAGTTGGGTAGCAACTGGAATGCCTAAGATGACTTCACTCACATCCTGGCAACTTGTTGGGCATGACTAGGTGGCAAGAACCTCCCCTACCCCAATCCAATGTGGCACTTTCTCTTCTTGACTAGCTTGGATTATATTGTCTGGCAGCTGGATTCCAAAAGTGAGCCATCCAAGATGCAAAGGCAGAAGTTGTAATTCTCTTGGAGCCCATGTCAGAAGTTATGAGGCCTGGCTTCCCTTCCATGCTTTTGCTCAAAACAAGAATTTGAGTTGGCCCTGTGACAAGGGGAGGGGCAGGAGAGGGGACATTGCAAAGAGCCCTGTGGGATGAACATTGTTGTTGCAACTATATTTAGAAACATAATTTACCACAGAACTCTTCCTTGGGGAGCTCGAACCTCACTCCAGGCCAATTAAATCAGAATCCCTGAAGAAACAGTGAGATGCTCTCAGGGAAGTCCTGCATGTGTGGACTGCTCTATGCATGATCCCAGTGAGGTCTGCAGTCTGGCTCTTTGTGGCTCATTCAACATGGCGTTCCAGTGTGCGAGACTAGGAGTCCTCCTACTCCTTTGAGCCATACTGATAAGAGAAATTGAAAGTAATTTAAGTTCTGTTACTTTTTTTCTAGGACACAGTCCTACTTCTATAAAAATTGCCCATCTGCTCCAGTATACGCTGATGTTGAGTACTATTGTTTTTATAATCACTATGAATTCCTTATCTTCTAGTGAGAGCCACATCTTCTGTGTCTAACCTCTGTGTTGAGCACAGCATTAGACTCCAGTAGATATGTGGTAAATCCTTGAATTGAACCATTAAAAACGGTGCTGCTGCTGTTATTAGTGCCTGTCAGAATTGTGCAGAATTAGTCCTTTCTGTAGCTCTGACAATTACATACCCTTGTTTATTTCAATAAACAGATTTAAAATTAGATTAAACTTGACATTTTTAAAGGAGAAAACTTTTTTAAATTTTTTATACTTAATAAATTATAAAAAATTTTATACTTTTTTTTTTTTTGAGACTGTCTCACTCTGTCACCCTGGGTAAAGTGCCATGCTATCATAGCTCAGCAACCTCAAACTCTTGGGCGCAAGTGATCCTCTCGCCTCAGTCTCCCAAGTAGCTGGAACTATCGGTGCCCACCACAACACCCAGCTAATTTTTCTATTTTTTGTAGAGATGGGGTCTCACTCTTGCTCAGGCTGGTCTCAAACTCCTAAACTCAAGCAATCCACCCATGTTGGCCTCCCAGAGTGCTAGGATCATAGGCGTGAGCCACTGTACCTGGCCAAAACTTTTTTTTTTTTAATGTGGAAGCATATTTAGAATACCTTGAATAAATACAGTTTATTTCCCTGCATATTATTTAGAAAGGCCTAAGCCACAAACGTTCAGACTTGAAACCATTTGAAATAGAATTTGTCATTTTCAACACAGGAACACACAGATTTTACTCCTGAAACTATTAGTTGCAACTACTAATATATTCCCCTTCCTTAAAGATTGTGACATAATGGAATTCTGGTGAGATTCGGAATCTCTGTTTTTAGTAAGTATTCCTGACATTTGTTGGAAATGCTGTTGTGGCTCCATGGCTCATGTTCGTAATCCTAGCACTCTGGGAGGCCAAGGCAGGAGGATCACTTGAGGTCCGGAGTTTGAGACCAGCCTGAGTAAGAAGGAGACATCTCTACTAAAAATAGAAAAAAATTAGCTAGGTGCCTGTAGTCCTAGCTACTCGAGAGGCTAAGGCAGGAGGATTGCTTGAGCCTAGGAATTTGAGGTTCTGTGAGCTAGGCTGATGCCAAGGCACTCCAGCCTGGGGCAGCAGAGGCTCTGTCTTGAAAAGAAAAAAAAGAAATGCTGTTCCTGGAGATTGTTAGGAAATGCAAATTCTGGTTAGGGGTGTAACCAGATACCTGTAATCTCAGCACTTTGAGAGGCTGGGTGGGTGGTGGTGGTGGTGTTTATTGAGCCCAGAAGTTCAAGACCAGCTTGAGCAACATAGCTAGACCTCCCATTTCTACAAAAAATTTTAAAACAGTGGTTCTCAACCTTCCTAATGCCGCAATGTATTTTCATTGTTAAAAAGGGGTCGCAACCCACAGGTTGAGAACCGCTGTTTTAAAAGCTTGTGGAGCATGCCTATAATCTCAGTTACTTGGGAAGCTGAGTGGGGAGGATCCCTTAAACCCAGGAGTTCGAGGTTACAGTGAGTTATGATTGCACTCTACACTTTGGCCTAGGTGACAGAGGGAGACCCTGTATTGAAAAGAAAAAAAATGAAAATTTACGTGTCCCATCCCACCCAGACCTACTGATCTACATGGAAGGTGAGGACTTGATCTATTTTAACGGGTTGTTCAGATGATTTTTCCATGTGCTTAAATTGAAGAAGCAGTGTCGTAGAGAAATTATTTCATAGTCCTTTATCTGAAAACTTAAGTTTCACGGGAAAATATCTCAAAAGACTTTTCACTGTATATAGGGATCCTCTAGAATAGTGGTTCTCAACCTTTCTAATGCCGCAATGTATTTTCATTGTTAAAAAGGGGTTGTGACCCACAGGTTGAGAACCGCTGCTCTAGAATAATGTGTATTGGTTGTTACTGTTTTTAAGCTGAGGTATAATTTACATAGCATAACATTCATCCATTTTAAGTGTACAATTTGATGATTTTAGCAAATGTATAGAGTTGTGCAATCATCACTAAAATCCAATTTTTTAACACTTCCACCCTCCAAGAAGTTTCCTATATCAGGTCAATCCCTGCTCCACCCTCTATCCCAGGCAACTGCTGTCTCTCTTGATTTGCCTTTTCTGGAAAAATCATACAGTAAGCAATTCTCTTGCCTCAGCCTCCCACGTAGCTAGGACTACAGGTGCCTGCCACATGCCCGGATATTTTTTAGTTGCAGTTGTTTTTTAGCAGGCCTGGCCCGGGCCCGAACCCACCAGTGTCTGTGTATGTGGCCGGTGCCTTACTCAGTGAGCTATGGGCGCCAGGCCTTTTTTTGTTTGTTTTTTAGACTTAATTTAGTATAGCATAATTTTAGGTTCACAGCAGAATTCAGAGGAGGATACAGATATTTCCCACATACCTCCCCTTTTTAAAAAATCGGGCTGTTTGTCATCTTACTGAGTTTAAGAGTTGCATATGTTATTAACTATGTTTTTTATCATATGTATGATTTCCAAACATTTTTAATTTTGATGAAGTCCAATTTATCAACACTTTTTTTTATATGTAGAGACATGGTCTCACTCTGTCACCTGTACTGTAGTGGTCATAACTCAGTATAACCTTGAACTCCCAGGCTCAAGTGATCTTCCTGCCTCAGCTTCCCCAGATAGTTGGGACTGCAGGCATGCACCACCATGCTCAGCTAACTTTTATTTTTTGTAGAGATGGAATCTCACTCTGTTAACCAGGTTGGCCTCAAGCAGTCCTCCTGTCTAGGCCTCCCAAAGTGCTGGGATTATAGGTGTGAGCCACTGCGCCTGGCCAGTTTTATGTATCAGGCTTTTGGTATCATAAGTAAAAACTAGCATTGTTTATTGCAAAGCCATAAAGATTTTCTCCTATATTTTTATCTAGAAGCTTGATAGTGTCAGCTCTTACATATATCTGTGTTCCATTTTGAGTTGATTTTTGGGTATGGTATGAGGTAAGGGCCTAATTTTTTTTTTTTTTTAAATCATTAGTCAAGTTTTTATTTTATTTTCATTTTTATTTTTTTGGCCAGGGCCAGGTTTGAACCCACCACCTTCGGTATATGGGGCTGGCGCCCTACTCCCTTGAGCCACAGGTGCCACCGGGCCTAATTTTTTGTTTGTTTTAAACACAAGTATAGCTAGTTGTCCCAGCACCATTTGAAAGTCCATTCTTTCCCCACTGGCTTCTCTTGGCAGAATCAGCTGGTCATAAATATAACAGTTTATTTCTGGACTTTCAGTTCTCTTCCATTGATTTATATGTCTGTCATTATTATGGTTACTTGTAGTTTTGTAGTAAGTTTTAAAATCTGGTAGTATAACGGCCAGGCATAGTGTCTCACGCCTATAATCCTAGCACTCTGGTAGGCCAAGGTGGGTGAATTGCCTGAGTTCAGGAGTCGAGACCAGCCTAAGCCAGATCGATACCACTGTCTCTAAAACTAGCCAGACCTTGTGGCAGGTGCCCCAGTTAATCAGGAGGCTGAGGCAAGAGGATCTGATGAGCCCAAGAGTTTAGGGTTATTGTGAGCTCAAACACCATGGCACTCTACCAAGGATAACAAAGTAAGACTATCTCAAAAAATAAAATATGGGTGACACCGTTGCTCAGTGGGTAGGGTGCCGGCCACATGCACTATGGCTAGTAACCATATGAACCCAGCCTGGACCCCCTAAAACAAAAAAATTGTCAGGCGTTGTGGCATGCTTCTGTGTAGTCCTAGCTACTTGGGAGGCTGAGGCAAGAGAATCGCTTGAGCCCAGGAGTTTGAGGTTGCTGTGACCTGTGATGGTTACAGCACTTTACCGAGGGCAACAAAGTGAGACTCTGTCTCAAAATAAATAAATAAATAAATTAATTAATTAAATAAAATCTGGTAGAATACATTCTCCATCTTTGTTCCTTTTTCAAAAATTTTTTGGCTATACTAGGACCTTTGTATTTCTGTGTAACTACTAGGATCACCCTGTCAATTTCTACAAAATGATTATCTGTTTTCATTCTGGGGTCCTTGAACTTCTCACACAATGGCTGAAATCGGCTTACTGGTCTTTGAGAGATTGTAATAAATGGAGGGTTGGTGTACATCGGAGCTTGATATATTGCTGTTCTTCCAGGCTGGGCATGTTAGGTTCAATATCTAGTGAGAACGTGCGCCAATTCCAGAATAGTGACAATGAATGACTCTTGAGAGCTTCCCTCCATGTCACAGTTTGTGCCTCTTTATCTCACCAGTAGTTGGCACTCCATAAATACTTGAATAGGAGTGGGAGAGCATCTACAATAAAGAACAAGTTGAGAATGATACATTTATCATTTCTTTCCTCTTTTTGAGCTTCCTTTATTTTAAAACCATATTTATGCCAGTGAGTTTGGAAGCAGCCTGGCCAAGTCTGATTTCCTCTGCCCCGAGCTGTGCACAGCTTCATGGTTGATTGCTTTTATCAGATTTTTTTCACCTGTTCTTGCTTAAGCCTGTAGCACATTATCACCCAAACCAGACATGCTTTTATCTTTTCAGAAGCTTGTGAGAGGAAACTCTGGTGCTGCCCTTCCTCAGTTTTACTTTGAGGAACATTTTATCTCTTTCTTACAAAATTTGGCTGTTCATCTTTTAACATTTTAGATACGTGTTTCTTATGAGCAGGCTGCCTTCCAAAGCTGTGTAGTTCTGATCTTCCTTCTGCCTCACCAGGCCTTTTTGTGCTGGAATCACGTAAACCTAACTAGTATTTATTAAAGGTTTAACTATACGCAAAGAATCATTTTAGACTCTCACAGATGTACAGAAATGGATGAAAAACGATTCTTGCCCTCATGGAGCTTACAGTCTGATAAAAGAGACAGGTTATAGGGTAAGTGCCCACATAGGATAGCAAGAGACAAGAAGGGTCCCTGAGTTGGGTGCAGAAACTGGTTTCCCAAGGAACCTGTTGCAAAGCAGTAGCTTCTCTTTGCTTTTTATTTTTAAAATATGATTTCAACTTCCAGAATTGAGACCTGGGAATCACCTGATGTGGTTGAGCTGTCGCCCTGCCTGGTGTAGGACAGATGTGCTCTTGACTCCTAGGCGTCCTCGTTTTGTGGACTTTTTTGCCACCTATAAGCTGTATTTTTGATCATGTGATTTGATGGGCATGGTATTTCTCCTTGGAAAGGGGACTGCATATATAGGAAATGAGCCATGAGTGGCATACTTATATGTGATACTTACATGTGAAGTAACGTAATATTTTAAGCAGCTCATCTGTTATTTAATATAATTTCCCAAGCAGAGTTTAGTATGGTGCTCTGTCACCCAGAGGCCTCTGAAAGATGGAATTCTTTTCTCTAATGTTGCATAATACTTCTGCCAGAAGGAGGTGGAGAGAATTTGAAGTGGTGATTCTGTTAGCTGCTACCTCTGTCCTTTTCTGAAATGTGGGCAGCCTGTGTCTTAATAGAATCTCCTGGCAGGGGTCCTGGCTGGGTCAGGGAGCAGTGCTTGTCCAGCTGCCTCAAGGATCCGGCTTAGGGACAGGTTCTTTGAGCGGTTGGTGTGACAGTTTTGTTTGTTTGTTTGTTTTTAATTTAACCCACACCCATGCAAACCATGTTCCCCACGCCAGTACCAGAATAACCCTGGCTAGGCCTCAAGAAAAACCTGGTAACTGACCTGAAATTAAATGCATGAACTCTGCCTACCCTTTTGCACTTGGTTTATGGTTTGTTAGTTAGGTACTCAACCTCTTTTTTCCCTTTAGGAAAAGGCTAGGAAGGAGAAGCTTGGTTCGTTATCCTAGACATAGAGAGGAGATGGGTGAGCTGAGAAAGTTACTGTTAATCAGTATAGGTGGAGCCAGTATAAATTATGCTGGACCTAAGATTTTGTCTTAACCTAGCAATAAAGATTCTATGACATAGCAATCCCTGGTTTTATCCAAGTGATCCATAGTATGTTTTTTTCTTTTGCCCAGTCTGGCCTTGAACTCCTGGGCCCAGTGATCCTATCACCTCAGCTGTAGTATAGTCTCAGCTTGACTTTGAGCAGTGACCATATTGCACCTGGTGCCTGTGAGGCTGGCTTGCTCCTTCAGCTCAGATGAATCTTCTCTTTAATGATCTCATCAAGTACTCCCAGGTGGAGAGTGTGTTATATTTATCCCTGATACCGTTCAGATCATGCAAGCCATGAAAAGCGGGCACTGCCTAAGGCTGGTTTTTATTCTGACTTAAAAATAAATGTCTTGGAAATCAAATTTCTTTCTTTGCTGGTTTTATCTTGGGCACACATCTGTTGTAGGAATAGTAGTGGTATGGGAGTGAGCTTCAGGTCCCCTGAAAAGGTGTGTGTGCAGAAAGTAGGGAGCAGACAGTTGTGGGGAAATTTTTAAACATTACAAGCTTTTTAGAGTTTAATGCTTGCATTTATATAGACCTCAAAGAGTTTTTTTTTCTAATGAAGTATTTCAAATATACAGAACAGTACGGAAAATAATATGGTAAGCATCTGTGTGCTATCACCAAGATGAAATGTTTATAATACTGGCTGGGCGCCTTGGCTCATGCCTGTAATCTTAGCACTTTGGGAGGCTGAGCCAGGTGGATCACCTAAGCTCAGGAGTTCGAGACTAGCCTGAGCAAGAGCAAAACCCCATCTCTAAAAAACTAGCTGAGTGTTGTAGCGGGTGCCTATAGTATCAGCTACTTGGGAGTCTGAGGCAAGAGGATTTTTTTTTTAATTGAGACAGAGTCTCACTGTGTCACCATTGGTAGAGCGCTGTGGCATCATAGCTCACAGCAACCTCAAAAATCTTGGGCATAAGTGATTCTCTTGCCCCAGCCTCCCAAGTAGCTGGGACTACAGGCACCCGCCACAACACTGGGCTATTTTTTATTTTATTTATTTATTTTTTGCGGTTTTTGCAGTTTTTGGCCGGGGCTGGGTTTAAACCCACCACCTCTGGCATATGGGGCCAGCGCCCTACTCCTTTGAGCCTCAGGTGCTGCCCGCACTGTTTTTAAGAGACAAGGTCTAGCTCTTGCTTGGACTGGTCTCGAACCTGTGAGCGCAAGTGATTCACCCACCTAGGATTACAGGCATGAGCCACTGTGCCTGGCCTCAACTTATTTATTTATATGCACAGTAAGGGGTAGTTAATTTGAGTCCACATTTTAACTATTAGAAATAGAGTCACAGGAGGGTAGCACCTATGGCTCAAAGGAGTAGGGTGCCGGCCCCATATGCTAGAGGTGGTGGGTTCAAACTCAGCCCTGGCCAAAAGCTGCAAAAAAACGAAAAAAAAAAAAAAAAAAAGGAATAGAGTCACAGGAAACACTTTTTTCACTAATTATTGTGAGCACGTGGAGAAGTGCTGTTGCCTTTTGTGTGTGTAGATACTGTATGGGACTAAAGTATGAGTTCCTGCCACTTGTGGATTCTTGTGCCTTTTTTTTTTTTTTTTTAGAGACAGAGTCTCACTTTGTCACCCTCGGTAGAGTGACGTAGCGTCACAGCTCACAGCAACCTCCCACTCCTGAGCTTAGGTGATTTTCTTGCCTCAGCCTCCCGAGTAGCTGGGACTACAGGCGCCCACCACAATGCCTGGCTATTTTTTTGTTGCAGTTTGGCCCGGCCGGTTCTATCCTGCTATCCGCAGTATGTGGGGCTGGTGCCCTACCCACTGAGCCACAGGCACCACCCATCTTTTGCCTTTCTTAATGCAGATAATCACATCACAGTTGTATTCCTCCCTTCTAGCCCTTAAATCTTTTGTCTCTTGTTTTTTTACTGTGTTAAGGCTGCCATAATGAACTACCAAGACAGGGTATTTTGAACAGCACAGGTTCATTTCATGGTTCTAGAAGCGTGAAGTCCACGATCAAGGGTGGGCAGGGCTGTTTCCTCTATGGCCTTTCTTCCTGTGTCCGTACATGGTCTTCCCTTTGTGTCGGTGTCCTGATCTCTTAGTCATACATGAACACTAGCGATAGCGGGATTGTAAAGAGAATCCTCTGAAAGCGGCGGTTGCTGTGGGTTTGTAGGAGCCTTTCCCTGGGTTAAAGCAGTTCCCTTGTGTACATTGTTTGCACCTGCATGAGGCCTTCTTCACCAGGTAGAACTCAGAAACTCAAATGCCTTCCTCTCAGCAGGGTCCACAGAAGTGACCTGGGCTCTGTCCCAAGGCTGCTTTGGGAGCAGCTTGAGGCAGTGCAGGTGGCACGTTTGCAGGGTCCAGTTCTGGCATGGAAATGGCATCTGGGGTGGGGGTGATGGTGGCATTTTTCTCAAGCACTTGCCAGAGCAGCCCCAGATGGGGTGAGGGTTCCTCATCAGTCCAGTCGTGTGGTGTGGTGTTTCGCCATGTCCTATGTTACTCTGCTGCCTGAAGCATTTCTGTGGGAGACCTAGCATCCTTCTAATAACTTCTTTCCTGCCTAATTACACCCGTCATTTTCTGCTTTTCCCCTTTTTTGGCCCAGCTGCTACTGCTCCCTTTGGGTATGCTCTGTAGGTTTTTGAGTTGGACACTGTAATTTTCCGTTTTTATTTTCTAGTATGTGCATTTTCCTCAATTTTATTGAGATGTAATTTACTTATAATTCTCTGATTTAAAGTGCGCAATTCAGTGGTTTTCAGTTTAGTCACATGGTTGTGCAACCATCACCTCACTTTTAGGACACTGTCACTACCGGTGCCCTTTGACAGTTCCCTTTCTCCAGCCCAGGCAGTCTGCTTTCTGTCTCTCTACATTTGCATTTCTGGTCCTTGTATCTTCCGTCTGGGGGCCCCCCCCCCCCCCCCCGCCCCCGGCGGCCCGACCCCCCGCAAAATAAGAAATACTCAACTCATTTTATTTAGAAACGCAAATTGGTTATTT
>CAUYPK010018718.1:0-42527 GCA_963574355.1 Loris lydekkerianus
TTCCTTTCCTTTCCTTTCCTTTCCTTTCCTTTCCTTTCCTTTCCTTTCCTTTCCTTTCCTTTCCTTTCCTTTCCTTTCCTTTTCTTTTCTTTTCTTTTCTTTTCTTTTCTTTTCTTTTCTTTTCTTTCTTTTCTTTTTAGAGGAAGGGCTTTATTCCAGCCAGCAGAGTGATGGCAGACTAGTGTCCAAAATGGCCATGTTCCCTGACTGGCTCAGCCTTTTTATCTCTAGTCAAAAAGGTCTGGCCTTTTTGAGTATCTTTCTCATTGGTCAGTTTGAATCAAGCTGGAAAAGTGCTTTTACAGAACCATGATCTTTTACAGAAGCAGAATCAAGTGTTAGTTTCCAGGTCCCAGAAAGTTAAGTTTCTACAAATCCCTAAGAGCTGAGTCACCATGGGGAGGACCTTGCAGGTATATTCTTGGGATCTCCTTGAGAAGATCTCTGTTCTCTTAGACCTCACTTTTCCTGGGTATCATTTCTCTCTCATTCTTCCCTTTGAAACTCCATATATAGTTTAATTTGGGGGTCTCACTATCAGTCCTGTAGGAGCAGTAGTGTTTCATATAGAGCATGTGTGATACATTTTTCCTTTCTTTAAAAAATTTTTTTTATTAAACCATAGCTGTGTACATTAATGCCATTTTTCCTTTCTTTTCTTTTTCTTCCTTTCTTTTCTTTCTTCTTTTTTTCTTTCTTTCTTTTTTTTTTTTTTTGATTGACATCTGTCCCAATTATCCAGCATATAGTCCTGACTACTAGTTCCAGGAGACAGGGAATAATTAAGCAAACTCTAGTGATGGCTAGCTAGTACTCCTCCCAGTAAACTTTTAAATTCTCTAAGGGTCGAAAACCAGTTTCTTCACGGGTTTTGAGCACTTTATCCATTCCAAGTCTGCACCTGGACATGGGTCAATGTCTAGGTTTTCCTTTACTATGTCTTCTATGACTTTTACATGGTTACTAATTGGCAAGACTAGCTCCAGGGGCTACACTGACCCATGGAGCAATCTTTCTTCACTACTCTTTTTGAGCATGATGTTTCTTTTGCTGCAGTCCTCACTGTCTCAGGTAACTTCTATCATACATTTTTATCTTTCACATTCAACCTCATACCATTTTCCTATGAAATCCAAGGCACAGAGGCATTTCTGATCTGTCCTGAAGTTTCTTTCTTAGCTCCTTTCACTATAGCACCTTCACATGGCACTGCAGGTTTTAAACTTCTGAGTCACCTGGCTGGGCTTTCCTTTTTCCCTGGTCTGGACCACCATTCAGATTTCAGGGACTGTGACTCCTCTTGGGTCCTCTACCCAGGCCCCAGGCCTTAATTGTATTATGGCAGGGGGCTCCATGGAGTTGTAATATATGTATGGGTTTTCACCTTTCTCTGTGTCACATATTGAGTATTGTGTCTGATTATGAGTGCAAGTTCTCTCATGTGTGCCTTTGCATACATCAAAGCTATAAAAGAGTCACCTTTTGTCCTATCTTAGTAGTGCAGGTGCACAGATCACATTTCTCATCTCCCTTTCTCAATGTCCAAAGTCTAATTAAGACAAGTCCCATGAGTAATTTCCTCAGGCTTCAGCCATGCGTTGCCCAGCCAGCTCCTGGTGTGTGGCTGATGCAGGGCATGTTGACCTCCTCAAGACTTACCCCGCAGGGGTTGGCCAGATCTGTTTTTGCTTTCCATTGGGGCAGTAAAGCTCTCTTCAGCCTGCTGTGATGGATCCAGGTGAGGATCCCTTCCACTTTTGTTTGAAGGAGACCAGACTCCGACCTTTGACCCAGACTTGGTCCCCTAGAGAGAAAGGGTGTACAGACACAAAAGACTAAACAGAACACAGTTAATTACTCAAGTGTAGATCTTCTTTGCTACTCCTCCTAGGACTTCTAACTGCCTGTGTAATTCAGTCTTTTCCAATTCTTTTACACGTCCCTGATAAATTGCGGAGGATTGGTGGAGGCCCTTCTAAAGAGGGTACATCTGATATTGAATAAGACCAGTGGCAAGGCTTGTATCCAGTTAAGCTTTGCTTCCTGGCAAAGTTTAATTATTCCTGCTTTTATGGTTCTGTTCATGCATCCTATCTTGCCCAATCTTTGAGGCCTATCTGCCACATGTAGTTTCCAGGTGATATTCAAGGCTTTGGCTCTTATTTGCACTATCTGTATTATGAAGGCCAGTCCGTTATCAGATTCAATTTGGAGTGGTAACCTAAAGCATGCAATGATTTCTTTGGGCTACACTCTTAACTATGTACTTCACAAGCCTTCTTAGATTATTGGGGAAGGCTTCCACCTATATCCCAAGTACATGAAGACCAGAACTGTTAAGTACCGGTTCTTTCCACATCTGGGTAACTCAGTATAGTCCACTCGCACATGTTCAAAACGGGTTGCCCAGTAGGACTGAATTTCAGGTGACAGCGATGGTCCTTGTTAAGCATTGTGTTGGCTGGACATCACACAACGCTGACTGACGTTCTTGGCAAGGGTGGTCAGTAGAGCAATGTAGAAGTATCTCCCAGAAGCTTCTTAATTTTCTTTTTCTGTCCTAAGTGTGCAGTGCCATGCACACAACCTCAATACTAATCTTGGATTTTTACACAGTAAGCTTTAATATTTGGTGAAGCATGAGTTGGTCAACCAATGGTGCCCTTTGGTGTTCATAAGAGTTATCACTGCGTATGGTACCCAGACTCTTAAGTTTTGTCCTAAAGTCAACGTATCAGCCTCTTCCACCAGTGTGGCAATGGCTTCAAGTGTTCTTATGCATGGGGCCATCCTTTTGATCCTGTGAAGCTGCTTATAGAGATAAACTGGTTTTGCCCAGGATCCTACATTCTGGTTGAACACTCTCCCCAGCTGTTTTATTTTATTTTTTTCTGATACATACAGTTTAAAAGGCTTGGCCAGGTCAGGGAGGCCTAGTGCCAGGGCTGCCTGCAGTTCTTCCTTTAGCCTCTTAAAGGCTTTTAGTTGGTCAGATTTTTACTCTATTAGCCCCTTTTCTCCTCCCTTTATGGCTTCATACAATGTTTTGGCAGTCTGTATGTTTCACACAATCTTTCATAGAAATCTCCAGGGCTTCCATCTAGCTTCTGCATGACCTCCATCACCCTGCACATGTTTGTGGCTTTCTGGCTTCCCTACACTGACAGGAACAAAGTCAAGTTTGGGTCCAGGGTAAGAGAATGAAACCATTTAGCAGTCACCTACAAATATTTACAAGTTCTGTATTTCAAGGCTAAGGTTTGCACAATGAGAACATTAGTATTCTTATTTTCAGAATTAGCAGTTCTTAAGCTAATACTTAGTTTGGAGAGTCTTTACCAAAGTTTACCAAGTGAATATTTCTGAACATCAATTGAGTGTGGGGCCATATCATTTACTGGGAAATTTTTATTCAGGTTCTAATTTCTCCTGAGGCATCTATATAGACACAGCAGATAGTTTTAATATTGCACAAATTTTTTCAGTGTAGCCACAGGCAACCTTTGTTGAGCTTTAAGGCTTCACAGCAAATATAACTAGTGTATATAATTCTATATTCTTTGGTCAATCTCTTAGTCTCATTTAATAGATTAATAGATTAGTTTAGTTAGACAGCTATGTCTCGTTTTATGAGCTGGCATTACAGACAAGGCTGGAATCTAATAAAGGTGGGCCACAGTTTTTTCCTTTTGAACCATTTTTCTCTCTCTAATTTCTCACTTAACTAAAAACAAATTATAGCAGAACTAATTTAATTGTCAAAATAAACTCTACTTTCAGTATGCTGGGTCTGATTATTTGCATAAAATGCAGCAAGAATAATTATTAGCCATCTAGGCTTTTCTTCTTTTTAAAATTGGTTTTGCAGGGAACCTTTCACAAGGAATTTGGGGTTAGACTTGAAAGCCTCTCACAATCCCAGGTTTCATTGGTGCCATTAGATACCTGTATGCATTGGGTAAATTCCTCTTCTCTTGAGGTCCCAAAGCAAATTGTGATTTGCAGACCTGTCAGAAAGTGACATTCTTTACTTACTGCAGATGAGGAAATGTTATTGATGAGACATCTGGTCAGTCTTTCCAATGGGCTTTTTAAATTGGTCTTAAAGTCAACCTTAGTTCCTTAATGCAGTTTGGACACCTCTGAAAATGCTATTTCAGTCAAAGCCTTGGTAAAATAACTAATATCTTTCATCGTGCCCTATAGAACAAAACAGATTCTCATTGAACTTATGCAAATAACTATATTGTCAGAAATTAGTAATACTTATAAATGGTTTTCAAATTCCAGAGAAATCAAGGAGAGGAAAAAATAAATATTTCAAATTTTGCTTATAAGTACACACATTGCTGAAAGCTGTTAATAGCTTAAAAAATAGAAAATGGTTTTCTTGACTTCTTGCCTCAGACATCTCCCACTGCAGGTGCCAGTTACTGAGTGCCAGTTTCTCCCAGTGTTTGATTCCTCAAAGACCTGCTGAGAGGGTCCTTTCTTCACCCAGTCAAGGTGTCCAAATAGGGAAGCAAAACTGCTGTCCCTGGAGCTGTCAGTGATTCACATCACCCAGGCTGATTGGAGTCCTCCCATGAGTGTCCAGAGGGTTGGCAACAACCACAAGGTGAGTCTGAGCCTGTTCTCTCCGGTGGTCTCACTTCTCCGTTAGGGAACCAGAAACATTGCAGAAAAATGAGGACTAATCGAGAGAAAGAGCACCCATACATTGTGTTTCAAAGAGGAAGGGCTTTACTTCAGCTGGTGGAACAATGGCATACCAGAGTCCAAAATGGCCATGCTTCAACATTCCTTTTTCTGATTACAGACTTCAGAGTTTGTGTATACTCTATGTTCTATTTAAGCTGCAGATGTCCATTTTCTGTATGTTCCTTTGTTTTTCTTTTATTATGTTCAGATATTTGGAGGATATTTTGAGAGATTCATATTTATGGCACTGTCATTACATGCAATACCTATACAAAATGTGTTCAAAAAGCTATTAATATAACACCGATCCTCAAACAGAAAACAAACAAACAAACAATACCAACCCCCCCAAAATCCTATAGACCAAACTCACTTATATTTACAAAAATACTTTAATATTATTTTTAAAATCCAACATCAAAATAACAGTATATTGTGGTCAATCATATTATTCTAGGAATACAAGGTATATCAATTTTAGAAAATCCTTATAAATAATTTGTCATTTTAATATATCCTAGTAAAAATTTGTGATCCTCTTCATGAATGCAGAAGAAAAAAAGCATTTGGGGTGGTGCCTGTGGCTCAGTGAGTAGGGACCCAGCCCCATATACCCAGGGTAGTGGATTCCAACCCAGCCCCAGCCAAACTACAACAAAAAAATAGCCAGGCATTGTGGGAAGACGCCTATAGTCCCAGCTACTTGGGAAGCTGAGGTAAGAGAATCACCTAAGCCCAGGAGCTGGAGGTTGCTGTGAGCTGTGATGCCATGGCACTCTACTGAGGGCAACAAAATGAGACTCTGTCACAAAAAAATAAATAAATAAATAAAATAAAATAAATAAATAAATAAATAAAAAGAAGAAGAAGAAAAAGAAAGAAAGCATTTGACCAATCGATGCCAATTCATGTTAAAACAATCAACAAAAATTAATAATATAATAAAATCCTTTCACACAAGTGTATCAATCATGTTAATATCTCCGTGTTAGAACCAGCATCTTATCTGGCAAACACAATGCATTTCTGCCAAAGTAAAGAAAAAGGCCACAGTAATAAATACATCTGGACCAGTGGGGTTTATCTCATAGATACAATTTTGGTTTAGCATATTTTTATAATTGATGAATAAAAAATCATGTATATTCAAGGCATACAAATCAATATATTGATATTGATATACATTGTAAAATAATCACCACAAACAAGCCAATTAAAGATACATCCACCACTTCATGAATACAGTATATCTCTCCATTTATTTAGTTGTCACCTTATTTTCTTTTTTGTTTTATCATGAGAACACTTAACGTCTATCCTTTTAAAGTATATAATACGATGTGGTTAACTATAGTCATCATACTGCATATTAGATTGTCAGAACTTTCCTTGCATAAAAACAACTTGATTTAGAATTTTCAAATGAATCAATGTAATTAACCACATTACTAGAATAAATGAGAAAAAACATTCATTCTCAAAAGATGCAAAAGCATTTGTCAAAATTTGACAATAGTTTCCCTGTCGCCCAGAAAAATAATCTCAGAAAAATGCCCAAAAGGTAATATGAAAATTCTGTGGCTATTGACATACTTGTGAAAAACTGAAGTTTTTTCATGAACAAAGTATATCTTTCCATATATTATATTTAGGTCTTCTTTAATTTTTCTGAGCAAGTTTTCTAGTTTTTAGGCCTAGACATCTTTTGTCATGGATAAGTTTTTATATATTTTGATGCTAAAGTAATTGATATTCTATTTTTCCTTTTTTTTTTTTTTTGTTGTTGTTGTTATATCATAGCTGTGTACATTAGTGCAATCAAGGGGTACAATGTGTTCGTTTCCCATACAATCTAAAATATTCTCATCAAACTGTTCAACATAGCCTTCATGGTATTTTCTTAGTTATTGTATGTAGACATTTGTATTCTGCATTTAGTAAGTTTTGCCTGTACCCATTCTAAGATGCACTGTAGGTGTGGCCCCACCCATTACCCTCCCTCCACTTCAACATCCCCCCTCCCTTCCACTCCCTTGGCCCTTTCACCATATTCTTGTGCTATAGTTGGGTTGTAGCCTTCACATGAAAGCTATAAATTAGCTTCATAGTAGGGCTGAGTACATTGGATAATTTTTCTTACATTCTTGAGATACTTTGCTAAGAAAAATATGTTCCAGCTCCATCCATGTGAACATGAAAGAGATAAAGTCTCCATATTTTTTAAGGCTGCATAATATTCCATGGTATACATGTATCACAATTTGCTAGTCCATTTGTGGGTCGATGGGCACTTGGGCTTCTTCCATGACTTAGAAATTATGAATTGGGCTGCAATAAACATTCTGGTACAGATCTCTTTATTATATTGTGATTTTTGGTCTTCTGGACATATACCTAGTAAAGGAATTATAGGATTGAATGGCAGGTCTATTTAGGTCTCTAAGTATTCTCCAAACATCCTTCCAAAAGGAATGTATTAGTGTGCATTCCAACCAGAAGTGTAGAAGTGTGTCCTTTTCTCCACATCCATGCCAACATCTCTGGTTTTGGGATTTTGTTATGTGGGCTACTCTTACTGGGGTTAGGTGATATCTCAAAGTAGTTTTGATTTGCATTTCTCTGATGATTAAGGATGATGAGTATTTTTCATGGGTTTGTAGATTGTGCATCTGTCTTCTTTAAAGAAGTTTCTCTTCAAGTCCTTTGCCCACCCTGAGATGGGATCACGTGTTCTTTTCTTGCTAATACATTTGAGTTCTCTGTGGATTCTGGTTATTAGAACCTTTATTGGAGGTATAACCTGCAAATATTTTGTCCCATTCTGAGGGCTATCTGCTTGCTTTACTCACTATGTTCTTGGCTGTGCAGAAGCTTTTTAGATTGATCAGGTCCCAGTAGTGTATTTTAGATACTGCTTCAACTGCCCGGTTAGTCCTCCTCATAATATATTCACCCGGGCAGATTCCTTCAAGAGTTTTCCCTGCACTTTCTTGAAGTATTTTTATAGTCTCATGTCTTAAGTTTAAATCTTTAATCCAGTGAGAGTCTATCTTAGTTAATGGTGAAAGGTGTGGGTCCAGTTTCAGTCTTTTACAGATTGCCAGCCAGTTCACCCAGCACCATTTGTCAAATAGGGAATCTTTTCCCTACTGGATGTTTTTAATTGGCTTGTCAAAGAGCAAATAACAGTAAGTAGCTGGATTCATCTGTTGGTTCTCTATTCTGTTCCAGACATATATTTCTCTGTTTTGTGCCAGTATCATGTTGTTTTGATCACTATTGATTTATAGAACAGTTTTAGGTCTAGTAGTGTGATTTCACTTGCTTTGTTTTCATTTCTGAGTATTGTTTTGGCTATTTGAGCTTTTTTCTGATTCCATATAAAACAAAGTATTATTTTTTCATGATTTTTAAAATGTGACAATAGAGCTTTAATAGGAATCGCATTAAAATTATATATTGCTTTGGGTTGTATAGACATTTTAACAATGTTGATTCTTTCTAGCCATGAGCATGGTATGTTTTTCCATTTGTTAACATCTTCAGCTATTTCTTTTCTTAAAGTTTCTTAGTTCTCTTTGTGGAGATCTTTCACTTCCTTTGTTAGATTAAACTCTCAAATATTTCATCTTCTTTGACACTACTGTGAAAGGGATAGAGTCCTTGACTCTTTTTTTGGCTTGGTTATTGTTGATATATATAAAGGCTACAGATTTATGGGTGTTGATTTTATAGCCTGAGACATTGCTGTATTCCTTGATCACTTCTAAAAGTTTTGTAGTAGAATCCCTAGTGTTTTCCAGATATACGATCATATCGTCTGCGAAGAGTGAAAGTTTGATCTCTTCTAACCCTATGTGGATACCCTTGATCGCCTTTTCTTCCCTAATTGCAATGGCTAAAACTTTCATTACAATGTTAAAGAGCAGTGGAGACAGTGGGAAACCTTGCCTGGTTCCTGATCTAAGTGGAAATGATTTCAATATAACTCCATTCAATATGATATTGGCTGTGGGTTTGCTGTAGATGGCTTCTAATAGTGTAAGAAATGTCCCTTCTATACCAATTTTCTTAAGTGTTCTGATCATGAAGGGATGCTGGATATTATCAAAAGCTTTTTCTGCATCAATTGAGTGAATCATATGGTCTTTATTTTTTAGTTTGTTTATGTGCTAAATTACATTTATAGATTTACGTATATTGAACCAGCCTTGAGACCCTGGGATAAATTCGACTTGATTATGGTGTATAATTTTTTTGCTGTGTCGTTGGATTCTGTTTGTTAGGATCTTATTGAGTATTTTTGCAACAATATTCATTAGTGATATTGGTCTATAATTTTCTTTTCTTGTTGGATCTTTCCCTGGTTTAGGGATCAAGGTGATGTTTGCTTCATAGAATGTGTTCGGTAGTATTGCTTTTTTTTCTATATTTTGGAAGAGGGTTAGTATAGGTATATAGGTACTAGTTCTTCTTTAAAGGTTTGGTAGAATTCTGACGTAAAGCTATCTGGTCCTGGGCTTTCCATTTTAGGGAGATTTTGTATAGTTGATGCTATTTCAGAACTTGATATAGGCCTGTTCAACATTTCCACCTCGTTTTGGCTAAGTCTTGGTAGGTGGTATACTTCCAAGTATTGCTCAATTTCTTTCAGATTTTCATATTTCTGAGAGTAAAGTTTCTTGTAGTATTTGTTAAGGATTTTTTGAATTTCTGAGGGTTTCTTTGTTATTTCCTCTTTACCTTCTCTGATTAATGGAATTAGAGATTTTATTATTTTTTTCCTAATTAGGTTGACCAAAGATTTATCTATTTTATTGATCTTTTCAAAAAACCAACTTTTGGATTTATTGATCTATTGTATAATTCTTTTGTTTTCAATTTCATTTAATTCTGCTCTGATTATGGTTATTTCTTTTCTTCTGCTGGGTTTGGGATTGGAGTGTTATATCTTTTCCAGTTGCTTGAGATATACTATTAAGTTATTAACTTTCTCTATTTCTGTTTTCTTCAGGAAGGCTTGCAGTGCTATAAATTTTCCTCTTAGGACTGCCTTTGCAGTATCCCAGAGGTTCTGGTAATTCGTGTCTTGATTGTTATTTTGTTCCAAAAATTTGGTGATTTTTTTCTGACTCTCGTCTATAACCCATCTATCTTTCAGCATAAGGTTGTTTAGCTTCCATGTTTTTGTATTGGTATGCAGGTTCCTGTTGTTATTGAGTTCAACTTTTATTCCATAATTGTCTGAGAAGATGCAAGGGATAATTTATATTTTTTAAAATTTGCTGGGGTTAGATTTGTGGCCTAGGATGTGGTTGATTTTGGAGTATGTTCTGTGGGCTGATGAGAAGAATGTGTATTCAGTTTTGTTGAGATGAAATGTTCTGTAGATGTCTGTTGAGTCCCGATGTTGAATGGTTAAGTTTTAATCTAAGATTTCTTTTCTTAACTTCTTTTTGGAGGATCTATGCAGCACTGCTAAAGGGGTGTTAAAATCTCCAACTACTATGAAACTGGAGCAAATCAAGTTGTTCACGTCTGTTAGAGTTTCTCTTATAAAATGAGGTGCATTGTGGTTGGGTGCATAAATATTAATTGAAATGTCATCATATTGAGTACTACCTTTAACAAACATGAAGTGTCTATTTTTATCCTTCCTTATTTTGGTTGGTTTAAAGCCTATTGCATATGCGAATAGGATTGCAATGCCTGCTTTTTTCTGTTTTCCATTTGCCTAGAGTATAGATGACTATCCCTTCACCTTGAGTCTATATTTCTCTTTTAATGTAAGATGAGATTCTTGAATGTAGCACATATCTGGCTTGAGTTTTTGTATCCAGTCAGCCAACCTGTGCCTCTTTAGAGGACAATTTAAATTGATTTTTTCTTAAGGAAAATTCAATGATCTCCAATAATGATAATTCCATTCCCTTTTATTTTTAGATACTCTTATCTCATTAAAAAATGCTTATTTTTGTTATTAATTTTTCTTCTTTTGACCATTATCTATAGTACAGTTTTATAGTGGTTATGGGCATTCTTTCTTTTGCATTAATGAATTAAATTATTTTGGTAATTCTTCATTACTTTTCTGACTTTTTAAAACTTTATTACATTTTTGCTTATTTAAAAATAGCTTTTATTATCCTTCTTGCCTTAGTCTTATAAAATGTTGGCAGACTTATGTTACTATATACTCAACCACTCTTGCTGCCCTAGTTTCAAGAGTTTCAATTTCCTCCACTTCTAGACTTTAGCTTTTACAAAGTATCAGACTTCACAGAAGTATTGCATCATTGTGATCATCAGCATTCATTAAGTAATAATAGAAATTTAAATGGTGAGTTTATGTAGAATTGTCATTGTAAAGTATTTTACATGTGATGACACATTTAATCCTTAAAACTACTCCATTACATAGGTGTTCATATAATCTCCAGGTTACAGGTGGGGCAACGGGGAGATAATAAACCCTACCAAAATGTGTGGGAGATGGGAAATGGTTTCCGAAATTCTGACTCTAGCAAACATGCCCTTATACTCCTTGGTGTGTTGCACAGACTATTAACTAACCACAAAGATGAGTATAAAACTTTCCTGGGTTGGCGCCTGCAGCTCAAAGGAGTAGGGCGCTGGGGCCCCATATACTAGAGATGGCAGGTTCAAACAAGGCCCTGGCCAAAAACTGCAAAAAAAAAAAAAAAAAAAAAAAATCCTTTCCCAATCACCTTTTTAAATTTTCTGAACACTAAATTGGGCATTTTATCTTTCTTTGATCTACACTCAAGAAATTCTAAGAGCCAGGATAGTCCGGGCACAGTGGCTCTCACCTGTAATCCTAGCACTCTAGAAGCCCAAGGCAGCAGGTGTAGAGGTTGAGCGCAGGAGTTCAAGACCAGCCTGAGCAAGAGTAATACTCTGTCCTAAAATTAGAAAAACTAGCTGGGCTTTGCGTGAATGGCTGGAGGATATAGCAATAGATCTTTTTAGCCCAAGAGTTTGAGGTTGCTGTGAATTATGACATCACAGGACTCTACCCAGGGTGACAGAGTGAGACTCTGTCTAAAAAAAAAAAAGAAAGAAAGAAAAGAAAAGAAAGAAAGGAAATGAAAGAAAGCCACTGTCAGAGATTTATTTTGTACTACCTAGATTAGTTTTGTGACTTTTACATGGGAAAAACTCTTTTCTAGAATCCAAAGTAGAAATATAAACTCTTCACTCCCAGCTATAACAAATCACAGAGCAATCAAATATCTTCTAGCCTCTCAGGAAATCTGTCATGAACCGAATCATGCAAAATTTTTCTTATCTGACTTCTTTGATGATTCATACTTTCTTATGCAAATGCATAACCACTTTAAGTTTTGGGAATATGGTCCATTATATAAGCCTACTTGATTTAAAGGTAATTCATGTTCTCCACAGAGTTCCTCAGAAATAAAGATGGCAAACAATGGACTTAGTTTATGCATACAACTGAATAACCACACATGAGCTTTATAGAGGGAAAGGAAAAAAAAACCAAAAAAACAAAAAAACCTTGTTTCTACTTCTTTGAGTGTTACAAGACTGTATAGTAACAGTAACTAGACACTTCCCACACCAAGAATGAAAAACAGCTGCCTCATAGGCTCACTATACTTTCTTCAAATGTTTTCTGAGAGCATTATAAATATTCAATGAACTGTCATGAATTTTTTTATGCTTGGGATAAAATCAAGTTCTTTCAAATGTGAGCATTCTATAGACATTTATTAAATAAATGACCAAATTAAAAAGCAATATTAAAAAGGCCATTTTAAAAAATATCTAGTCATATCCACTTTAGTGAGAAATGGACATGTAACTCTTATTCCAGCCTTCCTTTTCTAGCAGAATTGAGAGTAAAAGTGGCAAGTTTTCATTATTGAAAGGATCTTGTTTACATCTAGAAATTGTTACATTTTTTAACAAAACAGGTCTCAATCTGGTTGTAAATAAAATTCTTCAAATGCATCTGAGCTGTGCAGGTGCAAGACCTAATAGAACAGCTGTCAGACATGATGTAGCTTCAGACAAATAACTCATTGGTAAATAACTTCCGTTTTTTGGTTTTTGTAAGGGAGGTGACTCTAAAGTAATTGAAATGTAATTAGGCTTGGAGTGCAAAGATTTAGAATCTAGTCCTATATTTATCACCAACTAGATAGATGATACTGGGGAAAATAATTAAATTTGGTTTAAATTTCCTCATGTTAAAATTAGGAACTTGAACTCTGATCTTTAGGATCTCTGTAGTTTTGAAATAATATGAGTATGAGAGTAAGCATGTAACTTCTGTGTAAATTATCATATATTTCCAAGGTGTAGTATTTTAATTTTACAATATATTGTTAGCTATATAGCTACCATGAGACCACATTTTTGATGAAGAGCATAGCTTCTACAAATAGCATTGTTTCTGAAGAAATACAATCGATTTTATGGCCATCTATTCTATGATATAGCTTTTGGAAATGCAACTTTGCAAAACGAATAGCTTGCATTCAATAGCAAAGTGCCATTGTGCTAGGAAAATAATACCTTTTGGCAGATTTTTTCCCTACACACTGTGTAGGGTTGTGCTACATTTTTGAATGAGTTGATGTGCACACTACTCACACCTATCTATTGACAATGACTCTCTCTGAAGGTAATAAAAATACAAAATACATCAATCAAATAATCATCTGATACGTTCTTAAAATCAAATGAGGTCATCTTTTGTTTATACCTAGGAGGGTACAAGGCTGCACTTTCCTCCTATCCACTGAGGCAGCTATAACATTTCATTGCACAGCTATTATTATAATATCAGAGAAACTGTCCACGGGGAAAGATATTATTTAAAACTTATATATGAAAGGCTGACCTAGATGCTTTATCTCCTGGCTCTTACAGGAAATGTATAGTATTACATATAGCTAACAGATGAAATGAAGTTGACAAACTGACTATGACAAAGGCAAACAAAATCTCAGTGGTCTGTTAAGAAGAGATCTACAATACCTCAGCAAAGCAAGAAGTAGGCCATTCTAACGAGATTCTAAGCATATTCCATCAAATTACTATAATTATGAAACTTTATATCTCAAAAGGAGGACATGTTATTTAAAAGCTACTTTTTATCTGAGTGAATGATGGTTGATACAAATAATTGCTAGTAAAAGGGATATTAAATCTTAGATAACTGATAATACTCCAGTTGTTGCATGAAAATCGTTTCTTGTACTAAGGATAGTTACATGAATGCATTCATTCTCTTGAAATCAATTACACAATTAGTTTTATTTCATATTTTATAGTGGATTTTCACTTGCATTTATCTTCACTTTCACAACAGTTAGATAGATAATGTATTAATTAGCCAATTTAATGAAGAAATTGAAACTAAATGAGTACACATGGGACTTCCCCAAACATGACTTGTTAGAGATAGGACCAAGTTGCTTCCATATTGGAGGAGGGGGAATATGAATTTATTATGCACACTCATGAAAATAATCTTTATAAAGATCTATCGATGTTGTCATTACAGATTAAGAAATGTGTATACATTGAGCTCCTTCTGTCTATCTGATGTTTTCTTTAGTTAACATACATTCTTTTACTCCGCTAAACCCTGGTAGATCACCTACCATTTATAAGATCATATCATATGTCCTATGGATATAATGATGAATAAAATATCAATCTGCCAATATTTAAAATTGTACATCAAAACATCATATATCCATAAGTATATACAATTATTACTTGTCATTTAAAAATAATTTTTTTTTTTTGTAGAAGAAAATCTAGTAAATATCCCAATGTGTTGCTATTTAAGGATATAGATTATAGCAAAACAATTTTCAATATACTAGAGCCCAGGTAGCACACTGTGCTTAAGACATCTGATATATTTACACACTGTGCTTAAGACATCTGATAAAAGAAAACATCCTCCAACCAAAGGCAACAGGGAACACTTTAGCACAATGACGTTTAGGAGCATACATGACATGGTATCAACGACGGGGAGGCATAGAAGATTAGGATATAAATTCTATGGACTTTGGACGTGAGAAAATAATACAACTAAACAAATGGATTAAAAAAGCAAAAATATTAAAATAAGCTCATCTTTTAAAGTATACACAATAGGTTGACATCAAAGGATATCATTTTTGTTTTTAATTTCAGAGGGTCCATACAATTAGGTTTTATAGTTTGCAATTGTAAGGTAAAAGATCAAGTTGTAGCTATGTCCTTCACCCAGGAAGTATGCCATGTACCTGTGCATTGGGTGGGAGCCCACCAAACCCCTTCCTCCCCTCCTCCCTCCTTAAATCTGAGCTTTTCTCTTCTTTGAGCTTATAATTGTTAATCTATTACTTTTAATTTAGTACAGTGCACATGTGATGTTTGATGTTCTCCAAGTCCATCCAGGTTGTTATAAAAGATGCAAAATCTCCAAATTGTTATGGCTGAATAGTATTCCATAGTAAACATATACCACAGTTTATTGATCTATTCATGTGCTGATGGGTCCTCAGTTGTTTCCACATCTTTGCAATTGTGAACTGAGCTGCTATAAACATTCTAGTAAAAATATCCTCATGGTAAAATGTCTTTTTATTCTTTTGGTTAGATGCCTACTAGTGGAATTCAGGGTTGAATGGTAGGTCTACCTTTAGTTTCTTGAGGAATCTCCATATTCATTCCACAGAGGCTGTTTCCTTCTCTTCACACCCATGCCAGAAGCTGTTGTGAAGGATATTATTTAAATCTACACAATTAAATGAGAGATTACCTATGGGTATTTCAGTCATCATAATGGATAAGTGTAATAGTAACTACCTAAACATAACTACAATCTTTGAGAATATCAAATTAATTTTTTTAAACCTGAAATAGCAAAGAAAATCATACAATAAAATATCAAAATATACATATTAAAATATATAAGATAAGACAGAATTATGTACAAAATACTAATTACATAAAAATATTAAGATGCTTAATTTATATATTAAAATAAGTGAATGCTAATAGGTGGGTGAAAATTTGATGAGGGATGATATATTAAGAAATATTCCAGATCAAAAACAATTGAAACATGTCAACTAACTATAATGTATAATCTTATAGTACAAAAATTTAAAAATTCCTTCCACTTCTTTCTTTTTCCTATTTCTTTTTTTCCCATCCTCCTCTTTTTTAAAAAGATTGTGGTACATCCATACTGTGATACCATGTAGCAATAAAAAAAAAAAAAAAAAAAAAAAAAACAGATTATTGATACACACAAAATGGTGAATAAATCTCCAGAACATAGGCTGAATGAAGAAGGTAAAAGCCAAACTTAAAGGGCTACACGATCCCATTTCAATGACAAGATTGTAGTAATGGAGAACAGATGGATTGTTGCAGTGGTTAGGATTCCAGGGAAGATGTGCCTAGCAAATGCTAACACAACAAAGTTTCTATGTGATAAAGGAACAATTCTCCACGCCCATTTGGTAAAGGTCACTCAACTCTGTAAATGAGACAAAATTTCAGAGTATACAGCCCCCACAAAAATAGTGCATATATAAGCAGGTAAGATATGAATACCATCTGTATTTTAATTACTAGCATTATCCCGATGTCAATCTCCTGATTTTGACAATATTACATGATTACTTAAGATATTATTACCAGATAAATAGTGTGATGCATACATAGAAAGTTTGTATTCTTTTGGAAACTTTTTGTGAGTTCTAAAACATTTCAAAGTTTAAGAATTACATTTAAAAAGGATATATAAGGGGGAAAATGTCTCTATAAGTGCAGTTGCTGCAAAGGCTTTTGACAAAAGATCAACACGCCCTTCTAAATTTTCCAAAAATCTAATGAAATGGAAATTGGCGTGCACACACACACACTTCCCTCAGTTCTAAAACTGACTTAAAATAATTTGATATATGAAAGAATGCTTTAGTGAATATGTGCCATCTCACTAGTTAGTGCAAGGATGGCTACTAACTTCATTATAATTTAACATGTTATTGGATATAATTATTATCCAATAAAGCCAGAAAAGAGGAAACTATTATAGGCATAATGACCTACAAAGAAAAATAATTTTCATTTGTAGATGATTTGACAGTTTTTCTGGATAGCCTAAGAAATACAGTGGTAAAAGTAACACAATGATGAAAGAATCTAAATAAAGTGTGTAAAATTAGCATACAAATATCAATAGCTTTCATTTGTACAGAAATGGCCAATTAGAACATGTAATAGAAAATTTTTTTATAATATATATTAAGTATTTGTGAATAAACACCACAAAATTTGATAAACTTCAAAAGAAAATCTTAGAAAACCCTCCAAAAAGACACAAACGTACATTTAAATGATAGCATGTTCTTAAATCCAGTGACATAATGTGGCAGAGTAAATGTTTACATCCAACTAAAATTCATTTGTTGAATCTTTATTCTCTTCTTGTGATGGTATTAAGTAGAGGGATCTTTGAAAGGTAATTAATATTAGATGAGGTCATGAATGTAGAGCCCTCATGAATGAGATTAGTGTCTTTATAAAAGTTCTAAGAGAACTTGCTTCCCCTTTCAGCAGCTGAGGACACAGCATGAAAACGGCTGTCTGTACACCAGGAAATGGACCTTCTCCCAGTGCCTTGATCTCAGACTTTCTAGATGCCAGAAATATAAAATAAATGTTTAAGATGCTTAGTTTATAATAATTTGTTATAGCAACCCTAATTGACTAAGATACAGTACATTATAAACATGTCTATCTCCAAGGTAACTTAAAAATTTAATAAAAATAGTAACCTTAAGAGATAAATGATATTAAAGTAAATCTATGTGCAACAAACATTCAAGAAAAGCTAGGAAAGCTCTAAAAAAGGAAATCAATGAGAAGAAACTAGGCCTACCAGTTAATAAAACACACTTTAAAGCCTCAAAAATCAAAGTAGCATGAAACTGACACATGAATAGTCAGACCAGTGAAAAAGATACCAAAGTTCAAAAATAGATTCCAGTATATAATAACATTTTAGCAATATGAAGAAGGTCACATATCATCATTGGGAAATGCAGTGAAAGGAGTTTTTGTAAAAAATAGTATTGGGACAACTGGATAGCTTTTAGAAATACATAAAAAGGGACCTACACTTTAAGACACTCAACCAAAAAATACCCAAAGAAATCAAAGATCTAAATGTAAAAAAGAACGCCATACAAGATCAACAAGAAAACAGAAACAAATTCATTTATAACATAAGTGTGGGAAAATCTTCTCTAATTAGGAATTAAACTCAAAATTCAAAAAACTTAATATGATTATATGTATCAATCATGTATATACATGTCATGTATATTCAATGACAACATGGGAAAATGACAACTTAAAAAATTTCTACCTTATATAAAAGGCAACCTAATATCCTTAAGTTGTAAGAATTTTAAAATTGCAGAGAAAAAGACCTGGTAGAAAAATGAGAAAAAGGCACAAACAGATAGTTAAAATAGCAACAACAACATATGTACATGAATAACTCTTCAACATATAAAAAATACTCAACTGCCTAGATAATGACAGAAATGAAAATAGAAAGCTCACTGATTTCGTTAATCCATTAGAAGTTGCAAACCCCATCAAAATATGAACTTTATGTTTCACAGATCTAGAAAAATAATTCTACACTTTGTTTAAATAAAAAAGAATGAATTCAGAGACATCTCATTACCAGACTTCAAACTATACTGCAAGCTATAGTAACAAAAACAGCATGGTACTGGCACCAAATACAGACATAGATTTATAGAACAGAACAGAGAACCCAGATATAAAACCATGTCCTTACAGCCAACTAATATTTGACAAAGCAGACAGTAATACACACTGGGGAAAAGAAGCCCTATTCAACAAAATGTGCTAAGAAAATTGGATGGTCACATGCAGAAGAATGAAATAGGACCCCTATCTCTTACTGTTCACAAAAATTAATTCATATTAATTCATAATTTAAATTTAAAAATTAATCTATATTAATTCATAATTTAAGTCTTTTATTCAAATGACTTAAATGTAAGGTATGAAACCACAAGAATTTCTAGAAAAACTTTTTTAGATATTGGCCTAGGCAAAAAAATTATAACTACAACTCCTAGGGCAATTACAGCAACAACAAAAATAGATAAATGAGACATGATTAAACTGAAAAGCTTCTGCATAGCTAAAGAAATAATTATCAGAGTAAATAGACCAACTAAAAAATGGGAGAAAATATTTGTAAGCTATACATCTGATCAAGGGCTAATATCCAGAATCTATGAAGAACTCAAGCAAATCAGCAAGAAAAAAATAAACAACCCCATTAAAAAGTGATTAAAAGACATGAACAGAAGCTATTCAAAGGAAGATATACAAATAGTCAACATATGAAAAAATGCTCAACATCACTAAGCATCAGAGAAATGCAAATTAAAATCACAAGAGATATCACCTTACCTCTATTAGAATGGCCTTTATTAAAAAGTTCAAAAGCAATAAACACTGGTGTGGATACAGAGAAAAAGAAATGCTTATATACTTATTGTTCATGGGACTGCACATTAGTACAACCTCTATGGAAAATAGTGGTGGAGATCCCTCAAAGAACTAAAAGTAGACCTAACATTCAATCCAGCAATCCCACTGCTGGGTACATGGGTCACTATGAATGTTTCAATACAAGAGGGGATGAAGAAGTTGGGTAAGTTCCCACCCAATGGGTACATTGCACAGGTATATAGCACACTTTCTGGATGAAGGACACAGCTACAACTCAGACTTGAATCTTACAAAAGCAAGCTATGTAACCTAATTGTACCATCAGGGTACTCCTAAATATATATATATATAACCTAATTGTATGTACCATCATAGTACTCTGAAATAAATAAATAAATTAATTAATTAAACAAATAGATTGCTAGCTAGATAGAGATTTGTTTCTGGGTTGGATGATCCAGTATAGCTAGAGTATAATTTCTCTTCAAATTAATCCATTAATTCAATGCAAGCCTAATCAAAATTTCATTATTCATTTTGTAGAAAATTTTTAATTTTATTTGAAAATTCCAAATTTAGAAGAAGTCAAACAATTTTTAAAAAGATGATATTTCCAGTACTACTTGACATCAGGACACTATAAAACTACAGTAATCAAGAGAGTACAGCCTTGGCATAAGCACAGATATAGAGTTAAATGAGACAAATCTGAAAGTCCTGCAATAGATACTCACTTATCAAACCTTTGACAAATGTCCCACGGCAGTTTTATACCAAAAAGAGACTTTTTAATAAATGCTTTTAGAATAACTGGGCATCAATGTGGAAAACAATACATTGACTATTCTTTTCACCATAGAAAAAGAAAAACTTGGGCAGCACCTGTGGCTCAGTGAGTAGGGCGCCAACCCCATATACTGAGGGTGGCGGGTTCAAACCCAGCCCCGGCCAAACTGCAACAAAAAATATAGCCAGGTGTTGTGGTGGGCGCCTGTAATCCCAGCTGCTCGGAAGGCTGAGGCAGGAGAATAGCCTAAGCCCAAGAGCTGAAGGTTGCTGTGAGTCCCATGACGTCATGGCACTCTACAGAGGGCGATAAAGTGAGACTCTGTCTCTACAAAATAAAATAAATAAATAAATAACAATAAAAAAATTTATCTCAAAATAGATCACAGACCTAATATAATAGTATATATAAAGCTTTACCTATAAAACTTAGAGGAGGAGAGAGGGAGATGGGAGTCACAGTGTATGGCACACCTCCTGGGGGAAGAACACAATTATAAGAGGGACTTTACCTAACAAATGCAATCAGTGTAACCTAATTCTTTGTACCTTCAATGAATCCCAAACATTAAAAAACAAAAACAACAACAAAAAACAAACTTTTAAAGGAAACTAAAATATTTATATATATATATATATGTATAACTCTGTATTTTAGAAAGACTTCTTGGAACCCAAAACTTGAAAAAGAAAATATAGGCAAATTAGGCATTGTCAAATATACAAAGTTTGCTTTCTGTCTCAAAAGAAAGAAGATGAATAGAGAATCAGAGATTAGAAGAAAATAATTGCATAACAAAGTTAAACAAATATCTATATCCAGAATACATTAAGCACTCATACAACTAAAACAGGAGAAGGAAAACAGCCCATTTAAAGATGGGCAAGGAATTATACAGACACTTAACAGAAGAAGTTATAAAAGTGGCCAAGGTATTTACGAAAAGATGTTCAAATCTGTTCAAGAGATATTCTATCATTAGGAAAACTCAAACTAAAGCCATAGTAAGACACTACTATAACTCCACTAAGCAGTAAAATTAGAAATAATTACAATGCCAAGTATTGTCAAGAGCGTGAAGGAAGTAGAGCTTACATACGTTGCTAGAGGAAATATAAAATTGTACAACTGCTTTTGAAAACAATTTGGCAGCTTCTTTAAATGATGATCTTACCCTCATCACATGTATGATTATAGCACCATTATTCCTAATAGCCAAAACCCTAAAAATAACTAAAATGTCAATGAACGAGTGAATCGATAAACATAATGTGTTATATCCGTAAAATGGAATACTACCATGTACTAAGAGATAAAATTTGAGACTTATACAACATGAATGATTTACAAAACTTTCCTGCTAAGTAGAACTGGCAAACACAAACTATTGCATTAACTGTATGATTTTACTTACATGAAATTCATGGAAAAGATAAAACTTGTAATGACAGAAAACATAAGTGGTTGCCTATTGCCTGGGATTGACTATAAAGAGATAAGGAATATATTTTGGAGATGATTATAGTATTCTAAAACCCATACATTGTAATGGTTGAATAAATCTACTTAAAGTCATCAAACTATAAATTTATGACATGAAAAGTATACTGTACATTACGATGCTCATTATATGTATGAGTGTATGACCTCAGAATATTAACTCATGTGTTCATAGTTGGATATTCAGAAAAAAGAAAGGCTAGAATGTGAATTGAGGCTACAAAGCATGTGGCTTTCTTTGTTTTGTCTCTTTCCCCCTTATGTATAGAATTGAGATTCCCTTGTTCACATAGCTTGACCATCAGGACTGAGAATTGAGGCTGTCTACATTAACATATCTTAATTTCTTGCTTCAGGAAATTATTGTAAATCAGTTTATCTGGGAAAGTAGTTTAATCCACTCATCCTGAGAAACTACCAAGAGCCTTTCAGTACAAGGTTCTCCCTTAGTGTACGTAGTAGGCTGCACTTGGAAGGCAAAAATTTTCATGTGTGGTTTTTGTGGTTGTAGTTGTTTGGTCTGTGAAAAAGTGAGTCAAAGGCAGATCCTATCTCCAACACTTTCATTCACTGGACTTGTTGGGTCTGCAATTGCAGTCAGAGAGCCACTGGTGGGGAGCCTGAGTCAAGAGGTCAAGAGGAACACACTCGATCAACTGTTGCCATCATTTTACATGACTTTATTTTAAGTTTGTGTCCCCCAGGTCTGATTGTAATTTCTTACATCTATTTACATTTTAAGCCAAATTTATCTTTCCAATTGGCATAATTTTACCAATGACAATTAAAATTATAGTAGCCACATGCAGAAATTTGAACATAAATAAAAGTGTTCATTTGAGAGGTGTCTTAAAACAAAAAGAAAAAAAAAATTCTAAATATCAAGTAATCTCCATTTTTTATTGAAATATGGAAGCTCTAAAATAATTTGATATACACAACATTACATCCTTAAATTCCCTTGAACAAAACAAGTTAAATCTGTGAAAACTTAAAACCCATTCTCTCTCTTTCAAATTATTCTACATTGTGTTGTGAAACTAACAAAGTTGATACCACTTTTGCTCTTTCTTCATGATATACCTTTCCGTGACACTCTGCCTATAGTTCTTTCAGACCCACCTACCTTTCGTTCTGGCTGGGTAGACACTCACATAGATAAATTTCCTTTATAGCTAATGCCATTCTGAGCAGAGCAAACCCACAGTGATTGATCTTAAGCTCTAGCCTCAGTTTGAGGTGAGAGTCAGTGTTAAAGAATTCTAAAGCCCAGACAGGATAGTGAGAAATTTGCAGCCAGGTAGAATAGAGCTAGGAATACATAATAGAGGATTTCCAGATCTTTATTAATTGATTCATGTGCTATTAAAAACTTAATTTCCAAATTTTATGTGGAAAGGGAATAATTAAGGTAAACTAAGAGACCTAGATTTATGTAGGAAACCAGAGGCCTCAAAAAATGTGTGGATGTTGCCTAAGTGATTTAGGTAGATATCCCCAAAGTCTTTCCTGCAAAACAGATCGGGTCCTAACTCAGTCCAGTAAGTAAAGTAAGGATGAATCTGCACAAAACATAAAGGTCTTGTTTTTTGTTTATTCTTTTAGCATTTTTAGAAGGCATTTAAGAGTAGATTCTTATGCTAAAAATAGATTGCTTTTGGTCCCTTAAAACTAGTATGGGTATTACTGATAAATCCCATTAAACATTACTGACAATCTAGACAATGCCTGGCTTAATAACTTGACGCTCACTTTACAGACAACCTCTGATATTAGTCAGAGTTCATTTATGGCCCATCAGTTTACCCTCTGGAGAAATATACACTAGGTAACATTTGAAAAGGTGAAGAACTGAGCTTCAATTTAAAGTTTAAAACTTTAACTAGTCAGCAGGATTTCTGAACTGGTTTCCTCTCATTTGTAATCAATTTATTTTGTATTTTATGATAGGACCAGGAAGTGGGGGAAATTTTCTTCTTTCAGAGATTGAAAGATTGGCTATATAATTTCAAAAATAGTCCAAAAATCTTCTTACCCAAGAAATACATGGGAATGAGCAGGTAGTGGTTCAAGATGGAGCATTTCCAAGATTGGTCATTTTCTCTTGAGTTGAAAGATGTGCCATTTGATAAAAATAGGTTGAACAAACACCCTGACAGATATTTTTGGAATATTTAAGATTGTTCAAAATGTCTGGAAAACAATAAAATCATGAAATTATCCAACTGTTTTCTTAAGTGACTATACCATTTTGCATTCCCATTTGCAGGAATGTGAGCTCCCATTGCTCCACATCTTCACAAGCATTTGGTATTGTCAGTTCCTTTTCAAATTTCCATTTGAACAAGTCTAATATGTGTGCAGTAGTCCCTCATTGCAGTTTTAATGTTCTAATAATGTTCTAATAATTGATTCTGAACATCATATGTGAAAAAATAAAAAAAATAAAAATTCCCTTATTCATAAGGGTAAGTTCCAAGACCTCTAGCAGATGCCTGAGACCATGGATAGTACTGAATTTGGTCATCACCAAGTGGAAAACATTTCTGTTCATATCTTCTACCCAAAAATGTAATGCCTTTTCTGTCTCAGCTAAGCACTTGTGTGCTATGGTTGTATCTTTTGCTTTTGAGGTGCAACAGCAAAACTGGTACAAGTTGATTTTTATTTCTTCGCAATTTCATGAATAGAAGATTGTTCTTACCATAGATCCAGTGACCATGGAATACAGTCTTCTTTTCTTATTTAATCAAGAACTTTCACCTTCTCACTTAAAGGAAGCAGTTTAGGGCTTCTCTTCCTAATACCTGAATTTCCAGCATCACTACTCTTGTGTTTTAGGGCCATTATTAAGTAAAATAAGAGTTACTAGAACACAAACACCACAGTACTATGATAGTTGATCTGATAAGTGAGAGAGTTACCAAGTGACAGAGAGGCAGGCCAGAAAAATCAAAAGTGTGCATACACTGGTCAACACAGAGCTGGGTGCCGTGAGGTTTCATTTCACTACTCAGAATAGTGCACAATTTAAAACTTATTATTTATTTATTTTGGGGATTTCCATCTAATATTTTCATACCATATTTGCAGTAACTAAAAATGCAGAAAGCAAAGCTATGCATAAGAAGATTATTTTTTGTCTTCTTTAGTACAGTGTGTATTCAGATCTTTTGGACATTTTTTAAAAATTGAGTTGTTGGTTCTTTATTCTGGATACAAATCCTATAGCAGATTAGTGATTTTCAAATATTTTCTGTGGTGGCTTATCTTTTTATTCTCTTAATTTTCCCCTATCAAAAGATTTTTTTTAACTTTAATGAGGTTCAATTAATCATAATTTTTATGAGTGATGGTTTGAATGTAGTGTCAAAGGATTCTTTGCCAAATTCGAAGTCACACAGATTTTCTTCTATTTTTCTTCTTGAAGTATTATAATTTTGCTTTTTACAGTTACATGTATGGCCCTTTGGAGACTTTGTGTACGGTGTGAGGTACTTGGGAAGATCTGTTTATTTGTTTCATGGATTCTCTGCTTTGCATGTGACCATTCACACCATTTTCAGCACCCTTTGCTGAAAAGTCTTTTCTTTTGTCCATTGAATTGCCCTCCATCTTAGTAAAACAAACAAACAAAAAAATCAGGCAATGATATTTATATAGATCTTTTTCTGGTCTTTGTTTCTACTGATCAATGTGTCTGTACTTTCCCCCACACAGCATCAACTTGATTCCTATAGATGCATTTCATAAAATATACTTTTAAGCATAACTTTCCCTTAGATGAAAACCCCCTAGAAGTTTGTTTTTGAAATTTTTTATACAACGTTCTCTAATTTTTCCCTGTCTGGTTTCCTTATATGAAGATTAATGGTTAAGTTTAGCCTGCATTACCATAAAGCTGAACTAAGACCAGTCATCCTTCATTTTAGGAGATGAGTAGGAACATATTGAAAAAATTTGCAAGCAATGGTAGGACCATATGGTTGGGGAAAGGAAAGAGGAGGAAAGTTGCCATTGTCGGGTAGTGTGAGAAAAGGAGGTAGGTGTAATTCAGTAAGTGCATATGGAGAAGAGGAATAGTACTGTGGTGAAATACTTTACTCCTCTGACATTCTCTCTCTTTCAAGGTTAATCTATGGATGCCTCATCATGCAAGTTCATAGTGTAGATGAACATAAGATGCATAGACTGTAACAATTTCTTAGAGTTATTACATATTAACCAGAGTTATTTTTCTCATGTATAAAAGACCCATGAAATAGAAAAGCTACATTTTTTAATGGTTCTTTTTCCACAAACACAGCAGCCAGATTGCAGATCTAAAGTCCTTCTGTTCTGCTGATAAATGTCCCTTTTCAAAGATTTTGCTCCCAGATGGCCATTCTATCTCTTCACCTACCCTCAAAAGAAATAATACTAGCTGCTGATTTTTTTTCCCTCTAACTCAAATATATTTAGCTGTATTTTTTCCGAACTTCACACTGAGAGTGTAAGTCTGAGTCAAACTAAAGCAGTTTCATCTCATTCATTTTGCATGAGTCGCTCCAATTTTTTTATTAATCTTAAGGCAATTTGGAAATATTTTTGCTATCATTTTTCTTTTATGATAAAAGATTTTCTAATAGTTTTCAAGGAGATAATTTGTAAATGTCCTTCCTTTTATTATTTTTTTTTTTGCTTTTAATCTTACTCTTTTAAATTACAATAACTTGAGTTTGAGCACAGACTCCATTTCTGCCAAGTTAATATCTTCAACTTGGATCAATTTGGTTCCTGGACAGTCTTTTTCTCATTTGCTTTGTAATCCTTTAGAAAGGACACTGACTTTTAGAATTCCAGAAATTTCATATTGCTCAAATTTTAAAATCAATGCCTGTCTGACAGCCACTGGTTAGGAACCTTGCTTAATTGTTGAATGTTAACTGCGTACATGTGTATTTATATGCACTAAGTTGTTTTTATCCTGGCAAACAGAGTGCATACATGATTCAACTGATTTTTGAAAACCTTGTACAGATATCACAAATGAGCAAATAAAATACATTACTCTAGTGGCCTACTAGCTAGTGGCTCTTGAAGAGTGCCCTGTTACCATTAGGGTTTTACAAGTCATGAAAGATGTATGCTATTTGAAATACATAAGTGCATAAAGAGACACTCATCTATTTATATTCTCTCTAACTTCAGGAGTTTTCCATTTCTTTCTTCCTTCTTTTCTTCTTTCTTCAGTTCTCCCTCTTTACCACCCTCCTTCTTTCTGTCCTTTCCATCTTTCTTTCTCAAAAAACACATTTGTAGTACTAGATGGAATTTTACTGGCTCTTCCCTTAGAAGTACCTTGGGATATTACTACTTGTTCTGTTATAATGGCCTGTCCACGATTCAAGATAAGTTTCAAGTTGCAGAGTATAAAAGTATAAGAATAAGTTGCAGAGAGTTAGTGTAAGTTAAACCACAGATAAAGAGTCAATTCAATATATATGACAAAAGTATAAACACAAACACACACCTACCTAAACATGTTTTTTTTGTTTTTTTTTTTTGTTTTTTTTTTGAGATAGAGGCTCACTGTGTCACCCTCAGTAGAGTGCTGTGGCATCACAGTTCACAGCAACCTCAAACTGTTGGACTTAAGCAATTCTCTTGTTTCAGCCTCCCAAGTAGCTGGGACCACAGGCTCCCACCACAATGCCTGGCTATTTTTGGTTGTAGTTGCCATTGTTGTTTGGCAGGCCCAGGCTGGATTCAAACCTGCCAGCTCCAGTGTATGTGACTGGTACCTTAGCTGCTGAGCTACCCACGTTGAACCCTGACATTGTTTCTTACATAGTTGAAATCTAACTGAAAATTTTCACACTCTGTGATGTATGTAGTCTAAGATACATCAAAGTTAACTTACTAAATCTTTCTGAAATGTCTGTTATCTGTCACATTTGGTTCTACAAATGGAAACCACAGTTGATCCATTACATTGCCTACTAGAAATGAATATTCTACGGTATTAAACATAAAAGCATTAAAATGTTCTTCTTTGTTTACAAGCTCAGTGCTTATATCATTTTGTTACAATAAAGATATACCTTATTTCATAACATTGATACAATCTTGGAGTGTTCAGTTGTGTTTATTAACAGAATTCTTCATGTCTTTGAGGAACTAAGTAATACAAAGCCATGCTTAAACAATAGAAAAGTCCTCCTCTGACCAGAAGTGTTGCTGTCCCCTGGCCTAGTCAGAGACACAGAGGCAGACACTGCAGACGAAATGAATGATTTATTAAGGGATGGCTGGTGCTCACTCAGGCACAGCAGCCATTGGCCATCTTTACTCACTTTCTCATATATCCAAAATCAACAGATTAAAATAATCCAAGAACAAGGAAGACAAAAGATAAAGAGTCCTTATCAGAGTTAATCCAGCAAAGTACGTACACACCTTTCTAAACCAAGACTATCTTGTTTAGAGATAAACAACAATGGAGATGAACCACAAAGGGCTGGGTTGTCTGTTCTGTTTGCCTACTTCTCTATATGATTAACTGTAAGTTTTTGTGTAAATAGAAGTAGGGGATTAAATGCAAGGGTCCATTGCCCGAGGCAGATGCTCTGTCTCCAGCTAGGACATAGTGAGGGTCTCTGGCACATTCTTTCCTTTAAGGAGTGACTGCAGCCCAAGTACTGGAAATGTTCCTTCTCAGAGCCTCGTGACTTCAAGGAGCACAGATGAGACTGATTCACCCTACAAGGGTGCAGTGGACTATGCCTCTTCACAGGAGTCAGAAGTCCACAAACCCTTACACAGGCATGTCACAATCAGGCCTTTATAATTTGTTTTGATTGTAAGCCAATTTAGAACATTTTCTAATAATAAAAATTTACATTAAATTACATTACTACATAACAAAATAGTGACTAAATATTATGCTTTGCCTATAATTTATCTTGAAATCTGAAAGAATTTTGTGCCTGTAACCTAAAAATTTTCTGATGTAGAATTTTCAAAATAAATTTAAGGATAATAATTTAAGCATAATCTCACAGAGATTATAGGATTTATTTAGCTAATATACAACAGAGAGCATCCGAAGATAAAATGGCTTTCTGACTGAAGCAGAGTCTGGGTTTGGGTAGGGAAAGAGACCCTGGAGAATCTGACTGCATGGTTTTACCTTCAGTAGCATAAATTTTTGAATTATAAGTGAACTCGTGGTTCAAGAGTTGCTCCTCTTTTGTGCCCTTTGCTTAGGGTCACAATAACCTTCAAAGCTGTATTTTCCCTGGACTATTTTTGCAAGCCTAGCGATTTATAGGCTAGTCAAACTTCCTAAGGCTGGAAGAGAAATAGCACACACACAAAAAAAACAAAGGATGAGTGTTCGGGGTGAGCAAAATAGGAAGACAAGAAGGGAAATGGAGAGACTCCATCACATTTTTTTTTTTTTTTTTTTTTTTTGTCTTTTTACACCTTCACCTTGACTCATCTTCTACAAGTGTTGATGTTTAAACACATTCCTAGGATACCTCCTCAAGATGATCAAATCATGTGTTTAACTGGAATATTTTATTGACAGGAACCTTTAAACAGATAAGAGGGAAGCAGGCAGTGAAAATACCACCTGAAAATTTTAAACTATTCATATAAATTGTCAGTTTGAGTTGTACAGGCAATGCTACTTCAGTGTAGCAAAACTCCCACAGATTTTGGATTTACAAGCAAGCCTTTGCCCTTTATAAAAACTACACTGAAGGGTAAACAAAGAGAACTGTTCAGAGAGGGTGAGGAATGTTTTTCTCCATAATAGGAAGGCAATTTATGAAAACTTTCAGGAATTGAAGTTCCTCAGAATTGAAGGGGGGGTAGGGGGGTCTGGCGACCCTTAGCTTAAAAAGAGATGATACCATGAGCCTCAGGCAGAAATGAGATTTCATAACACTGAACACAGGAGGGTACCTTGGGTGATATACTTACGAGTTAATCTATTTCAAAAAGTCTCTTTTCAAAGGAATGCTGTTGCTATGTAATTACTATGGGCCATTGTATTTATCCCACAAGACTTTAAGAAGCTATTAATCGGGGACATTTTGTGTCAGCTTGAGCAAATGAGGCAAAAATTTCCACCATTAGAAGTTTATCAAGCCAAAGTTTTGAGGACTTATACTTACGTGTGTCTTTATCTAAATAAAAGCAGGTATCACTCTCTTTTCATGGAGGGGTTGATGTCATCTTTTCTTATAAAACATGCTGCTGCTTCATGCATATGTTGTGCTTTTACTGCTGTTGACTTCTCTCATATAAAATGTGATCGCCCAGAATCAGGGTTTTTGTCTATTTTGCTTACTGCTATATTCCAAGGACAGATTATAGACATTCAATAAATATTTGTTGACTGAATGAGTAGTAATCGCAATATCATAATCAGACTACAAGCTTCATGTCCAAGAATTATTTCAATGAAAGCACAACCATACCCAGGCACTTTCTTGTGTTTGAAAAATGTGTAGGTATCTCAGAGAAGAATCTAAATTGTATTTTGAAGATGGATCATGCAGGAGAAAAGCATACTGATTGTGTTGGGACCTCAACATGTCTCAGGGTATTCCGTGTATTCTCAAAGTACATCAGAAACCTCTGAAAAATCAGAGCCCTGTGTCAGGTCTCTACTTCAATCAATGGTAGTATCTATTTCAAACAATGGTCCACAAATTGCCTCTAAGGTGTTCAAGTAATCCGTGCAAAAAGAACTATAGTTGTGCTATTATTATATTTCATCAACTTCAAGCCAACATATTGAAAATATTAATGTAGATATTACAATGACTTCAAGCAAATGATTGTAAGAAAAAGGCCACTAAAGATACTTAGGATAATTAGACAGGATATTAGACCATGCTGCAAAAACAAACAGATCCTAAAATCTCAGCAGCTTAGCATAGCAAAGATGTATTACCTCTCAATATCATATGTAGGTAGGGTAAAAATACAGATTAAATATCCAAGAGCTTATATTCTGTCCACATTTTGATGTCACCATCACAGAGTATCAACTAAGAGTAAATGGAGGAAGGAAAGAGAAAATGAGAAGGACTCATTGTTATTATGTTCTTAGACTGGAGGTGATACACCTCACTTCCTCTCATAGACCATTGACCAGAACTAGTTCGTGGCCCCAGCTGAACACAGAAGAAGGTTAGATATAGAGAAGTATACACAACAGTTGGGGTACTCTGTATTCTGTTACATATTGGGTTTCTTATAATTGCAAATGCCACACTATCTTTAATGAAAAAAATTATCCACAGTAAATTATTGATATGAAAATATATAGCATATGGAAGATTTTCCTCAATAATTTGAATCTAGACTTACCAAATACATAAAAGTCACAAAATACAGTTGGAATTCATTCATACAGCAAATGTTATTATTTCCTAATAGTAACAGTGTTGGGCCAAGGTGAATTCTAGACACTATAATTGAGGTCAAGAAATGCATGTCTTATAGAGTCAGCCCAAATGTGTTAGTTTGTTCAGTGTTTATAAGGTTCCTTTCACAGTAACAGGGCACTTACAGAAAACTCCATTTTTTAGTGCTAAGATTATACCAAAGCAACAATATGAAGCCCCAATAATTCTTCCCTGACTACCAGGATCTTGTGTGAGGTATTTTTATTTGCTTGTATTACTGAAGCAGAGAGAAGCTTATATTTAAAAAAAACTGTGTTGAAATGCCATTAGCCAAAGAAAGAAATTTCATTACTGTTTGAAGTTTTATGCTTTTTTTTTTTTTTTTTTGTATTTTGAAAGTTCAGAGTAAACTATTTTCTATGGTATAATTTAGAGTTATAAAAAACATATTTTACAATAAAATTAGTATCACATAATCTAATGTAAAATTTAAAAGAATAAGAGATATCCAAATATTTTATTGGTCTATCAGAAAATTGAAAACAGAATAGATAAGTAAATTTCCCCAAAATGACATAGATAATTGGTAGCAGAAATTTTAATGCATTTTATACTATACATATTTATTTATATTACATTTTATCACATGTAATATATAATTAATATGCAATATATTATATTACTTATAATACACAATATATAGGTACATAGGTATTTATAATTTTATTTGAAATTTTGTAAAATATTTTTTAAAGAATAAGGTTATTCTTAAATATATCCATTTTATTTATTTATTTACATATATATATATGTATATATATATATATTTTTTTATTTTATTTTATTTTATTTTTTTTTGCATTTTTGGCCAGGGCTGGGTTTGAACTCACCACCTCCAGCATATGGGGCTGGTGCCCTACTCCGTTGAGTCACAGGCACTGCCATATCCATTTTATTTTTTTTCAAATTTTGTTAAGGACCAAATTAGATACCAGAGTGATATAAGGTGAATTTAATCCAGAAAAGTTTTTTTTTCTTCATAAAGGAAAGTTATGATTAAATTACTGCTCTCAAAATTTCTCTTGTTATTACTCATTAAAGCTTTGGTTCACAAATCTTAGTGAGTTTTAGAATCACTTGACATCTTGTTTCAAATACAGATTGCTGAGTTCTTCCCTATATTTTCTGATTCATTTAGTGTGAGGTGGGGGCTGAGAGTTTGTATTGGTAGTAAGGTACCAGGTGACTGCTGTGGTCTGGGGACCAGGCTTTGAAAAAAAAAACTATATAATATGTTCAGCTCCTTGTTTAAAGATTTTTTTCAAATCCGCTGGTTCTTGTAGATAATGCCTTCTCATAAGAAAATGACCATGTATTTTTACTTTTTCAGTCTCAGCAGCTGGCAGACATGCTAAAACATGACAGATATATATACATATTTTTTTTTTAGAGACAGAGTCTCACTCTGTAGCCCTCAGCAGAGTGCTGTGGCATCACAGCTCACAGAAACCTCCAGCTCTTGAGCTTAGGTGATTCTCTTGCCTCAGCCTCCCAAGAAGCTGGGACTACAGGTGCCCGCCACAATGCCCAGCTATTTTTTGTTGCAGTTTGGCCAGGGCCAGGTTTGAACTGGTCGCCCTCAGTATATGGGGCCAGCACCCTACTCACTGAGCCAAAGGCACTGCCCAATGATAGATATTAAATAACTTTTTAACAATTAAATAAAGTATTCATTCTGTGTTCTCATATTGTCATAGCATTTAAGAGGTCTGCGGTTAACCTTAAAATTGATTTCATTCCTTTAAAAATACTGATGAGAAACCAAGGTTCCCCCTCAATTGTAATTTGACTGAAGTCTGTTCCTCATACTGGAGTCAGCTCACCACCCTCCCATCAAGTGTATGCCTTTTCTTAAACTAATGGCAAATCATCTGTTCTTCCCAAAATAATCTAAAGCTCATCAGGATTTATCTTCTCTGAAAGCACTGGTTTCAACGAGATAATTTCATAAAGATCTTCTACCTACCTTGTGGATTCATCATCTAAAATAATATCATGGCTTTATTTATAAAATTATACATCTTCACCTTTAATTCACTAGGAAGTAGCCACTGATACTTAGATCAGTATATAAGAAGTTTATTGTGATTAACTATAAATTTAGAATCAAAACCTAATGGAAGGAAGCAGTACTGAGTACGGAAAAAGTTAAGAAGCAATACAATAAACAAAAGTCTCAGTTAAATCTACAGGGAGCCTTGAAACCTGGATGGTATTTCATACTTTTGTTGCTGTTGTTGTTTTTCCCCACTAAGGAGGCTGAGGCAAGATGATCACTGGATCCCAGGAGTTTGAGATTGCTGTGAGCTATGACACCAGGATACTTTACCCAGGGTGACAGAATGAGATTCTGTCTCAAGAAACAAAGAAACAAACAGTGATATGTTTTAAATAGGACTAACTCTGGAGCAGGTACTACTGAGCCCTCTGCAACATCAAACTCTTTATCTCTAATAATGGCCCTTCGACAAATGAAGAAACTGAGGCAGAGTGAACTGCCCCAAGTCCTCAGCTAGAGAGGGGCAGAGTTGGGTGTGGGTCCAAAAAATCTTCCTTCCCAATGCAGGCAGGCAGCGACCTTCAGCAGGGGCTGGCTGAAAACTCAAATATACAAAGCGTTTCTTGGTGAAGATTTTAACATAATTAAAGACATTTTGAGGGATTTTACAAGGGGGTTTTCTTATCATTCCTGATACCCCCTACACACACACACACACATTGAGTCCAAAGATCGCACGAGCCACAGGTAGCCAATCCACTTCTGGCCCTTGGGTTCTTCATGCCCAGCCTGCCACATGGTTTCCAGGAAATGAGCTCCCTAATGTATGTTTTTGTTGGTATTTCACAGGTTTTTCATGTTGGGTAGAGGGAATGAGTGCCATATTAAACAGTCTTTAGATTTCTGCTGCCCCTGGGGAGGAGGAGTGCCTTTAAGGCAGCTCTCTGTAGCCAAGGGCAATTTTCCAGAAAAGCTAGAAAAGCTGTCTAAGGGCAGACTGGGAAAGAACTCCTATATATATACATGTATAAATAGATAAATAAAACTAAGTTCTCCTAGAACTAAGTTTCATAAACGTTCTAGGAGAACATAGTTCCTGCCTTAGTATGCTTCTGGAAGAGCTGATAGGAAGTGCAAGCAGGCCTCTTAATATAAGTGTAATTTCAGAAATCCTAACATTGACAGGCAGTGCAAAATAATATGGAAACCATGAAGATATAAGCCATCACTTAAATCCTCTATAATATTCACCTTAGTTTATGAAAAACATCCAAAGTTAAATAATGTTTAAATGTTAAGTGACTGGCAATTGTGACGATTTTAATTTTAAAGCTAATAATTGCCCCTCAGTAGAGTACTGTGGCATCACACAGCTCACAGCAACCTCTAGCTCTTGGGCTCAAGCAATTCTCTTGCTTCAGCCTCCCAAGTAGCTTGGAGTACAGGTGCCTGCCACCATGCCCAACTATCCATATTCTTTTTTTTTTTAGAGACAGTCTCACTTTGTCACTCTCAGTAGAGTGCTGTGACATCACAGCTCTCAGCCACCTCTAGCTATTGGGCTTAGGTGATTCTCTTGCCTCAGCCTCAACAGGTGCCCACCACAATGCCAGGCTATGTTTTTGTTTTAGTTTGGCCGGGGCTGGGTTTGAACCCACCACCCTCAGTATATGGGGCCAGCGCCCTACTCACTGAGCCATAAGTACCGCCCCATAATCAAAGAAAGCTTTGTATGTACAAAGTTTTTTTTTGTGTGTGTGTGTATGTATATGAGTTGTTCCCCAGTCTGCCCTTAGGCAGTTCTTATTTTCTTACTGTCTTAGTTCTTCATACATATATATGTATGTACATACAACTTTCAGTAATACGTATTATATATTGTTGTTAGTAATAAATATTAAACTAATAAGCATTAAATAACTACCATTTAATAACATACTTTCATAATGTTATATACTTAGTAATTCATTTTAAGCACATACATATTTCTTTGTTTCCTGACTACATTTTAAGTAATTTCAAGAAACAAGATATGTTTTCTATCTAAGTCACCATCTTTGCTAGAAATATTGATTAGTTGGCTAAAGAAATATTGAAAATTGAAAACTTGGTACATTAATTGTAGTGATTCAATGAACATTAAGAAACAAAGCTGCTGGGCCCCCCACTGATCCTCCTCAGGCTGTTTAATAAGTAAGACTACAAGCACACACCACTATACTCTGCTAATTTTTCTTTTTTTCCAGAACAAGACTTCAGTCTTGCTATATTGCTCAGGCTAGTTTTCTACTCCTGGACTCAAGCAATCTTTCTGTTTTGCCTCCCAAATTGCTGGGATTACATACATGAGCCACTGTGACTGGCAGATTTTAAAAGTTACTAACTTTGTATGTGTACAGTTAAAATGTCAAGCATCCTTTCACATGATAATTAATGTCATATTGTCAGACAAACCAGTGATTGTTTTCTTTGCCCCCTGGTGTTACTATTGGCTGGGGATGGATGATGGTGTTAAACAGGAAGTACCTGTGAGCATTAAGCAATTTTGGACTTAATCTGTTTGACCTACATTAAGTGAATTCATTAGTGGATTCAGATTTCTCTGCTTAGTCACGTTAAACAGAATTCTCATCTCTCAGAGAGCTATGGACAGAGGATCATCTTAAGAACTAAGAGTTATAGCACTAAGAAGCCACATTAACTCTTACTATGATCACTAAGAGGAAGGGGGTGTTGGACATGACATCCTGACTATTCAGCACACAGCAGGATCAGATGTGCTGTCCTTCAGTGCACCTACTAGTAATAGGGAAGTATCAGAATATCTCCATATGGAGGTAGGTGTAAATGTATTCCCTGTAGTAACACTTGACTCATTCACTTCTCACTCAGACTCTTTGTTCAGTTACTGACATATGGTTATTGGTGTGTACTACCTAAAGAAAATATTGATAATTGTATGGAAAAAGTTTTTATTCCTGGGTGAATAGCAACATCTCTGGGTATAAAAATAATAATATTTCCATACATGCCTATTTTTTTTTTTTGTTATTGTTGTTGCTAACCTAACACAGATAAGTGAACAAATTTTAAAAACCTTCCCTTGTTCAAGTTTTCATCTTTCCTATGGGCTATTTTAACCTTCTTTAATTAACATCTATCTTCCACTCCAACGTAACTCCTGTGTTGACTCTGGAGTGCGCTGATTGTGTTTTTGACCATCCATACTCAGAATGTTCACTAGGTCCTCTTTGGTTACCTGATATTACAACGGTTTATTTCAAGCTTCTTTGTGCTCTCATTACTTGACACGGCCTAACTCATACTTCTGTTGTGCTTATGCCGAACTTCTCACTCTTGTGCCCTCTCAAAGCTCTCCTTTTTGCTCCTAATATGTCCTTGGATAAAAATGTTTCCTCTACATTTTTCTTCCTTCCAGGTAAACAGCTATTCAAGCCGTTCAAACCTATCTCAACTCTTATCCTCTCTGTGTGATTTTCCCTCACCTCCTGAGGCCTATGGTCTCATGTGCAGGGCTGTGTTGCCCTGGCACGCTGTACACGTCAGACTCACACTACTTATATGCCTGTTTTGCCCAGTATTAAGAGTTCCTCAAGAACAGAGACATGACTTACACATCTTTGGATTCCTGAAGCCAATAGTTGCTGCAACCTGTTAACACATTATAGCAGCCAGCACACTGGCTTTATTATTATTATTATTATTATTATTATTATTCTATTAAGGTCAGTCAAAACACTGAAATTCTGTGATCTATACATTTTGATTCTTTTAACTTATGCATAGCTATTACAATATTCCTAAGAACTATAGTTGTATATTTATTCTTGATTAAAAATCTAATTGCATGAGTGTTTTTCTGTGGGGAGAGTACATTTCTACACAGTAATAAAAAAAACCGTAGAAGTAGATAAAATTGAAATGAAGGAAAAGTATGACTAGGGATTTGATAACAATTCAAAACATGTCTATTATACATCTAGTACAGTCAAGGCATTGTACCCATTCCTAGGAGAACGTAGTTCCTGCCTTCAGTATACTTCTGGAAGAGCTAGGAAGTGTAAGCAGGCCTCTTAACTATAAGTAAGTATAATTTCAGAAGGCCTAACATTGACAGACAGTGCAAAATAATATGGAAATGTTGAATATACAAGTAATCACTTAATTATTTTATAATGTTCACCTTAGTTTATGAAAAACATCCAAAGTTAAGTAATTTTCAAATGTTAAGTGACTGGTAGTTGTGACAATTTTAATTTTAAATATAATAATCAAAGAAAGCTTTGTATGTACATACATCAAGATGATAGCATAGGTTAAAATCAGAAAAGATTATTTTGTATCAGCTTCAGTCATATTAAATACAAATATATCTCCAACTACACAACTAAATATATGACAGATCATTATTGTATTTAGCTTTAATTATTTTATTTTTCAGCAAAACAAAGGAGGATCAGACAGGCAATTCTAGACATAAGTACATTCTCTTTTGTTTTTTTAATTCTTTTTGAAGCAAGAGTTTAATTATGAGGAGATAACTAGAAGTGTTATGACCTGAATTCAAATTAATATTTGATTAAATTTCATAACACAGCATGAAGCTATAACTGGAATGAACAGTTTGATGAAATTAAAATTAACTTAGTAATAGATATTAAGCTAAGTAACTATTAAATTGCTTATTTTTTAGGATGTAATAGCAAATTCCAGAGGAATAGGATAGATTTTCCACAAGTGTATCTCTGGTAGACTTTCAGAGATTCGAGCTGTGTGGATGAACAATTTTGGATCTTAGTTTATATTGGTTATAGATCTTCCAACCTGTAATGATGTTTTTTTAAATTTCTGCAGATCATTGATGGTACTTAAAATAGAAAAGGGCCAAACAGAGGAAAAAGGTATGGAAAACAGGTGTATGCTAAAGAAATATAAAAACAAAAGTATATATTCTAACAAGTGTGAAGAAAGCTAACACATGAGGGACCTTTGGAAGAGAAGCTTCCTGGGGAAGGGGGAGTAATTTCTAATTAGTAGGTCATAACAGACATCCTTAGAGAAAGGTAAAGTTCAGGCAGAAAAGGAAGCTAGGCTTAAGGTACAATGGCATTTTAACTTCTTAAGTTCAAGACACTATACTAGTTGCTAGAATAATATAGTCCCCTTCCTTAATATGCCTGCAAGAATGAAGTTGATGCAATGAAAGCAGGCTGCTGAAATATAACAGAGAATGGAGATAACTCATGCTCTGAGCAAGGAAAAGAAATGAACAAAACTTTGAAGGAGCGAGTGATGTTTTGAAATAATCTCAAAAGTGCTGACTGGTTCAGATTTTGGTAATGATGAATGAAGTAAAGGCCAGAAACCAGTCTTTTGACTAGAATAAATACTTTGTTTGGTGAATATGGAGTGGATGTGGGTGGATATAGCCCTGGGAACTTATTCTGGAAAGCTAGGTGTTGATCTCTGCACTGCAAACCATCTATTGATATATATACGGATGAGTCACTTAGCCCTTCAAGACATTAGTTTTCTCAGCTACTCTCAGACTGAACTAAATCATTAAAGTCAGTCCAGTTCTAAAATGCTCTGATCTAAAAAGAATTTATTGGCTCCTATTTTGAGTTGCCTAAGGAATTTATTTTTAATCATATTTTGAGGAATTATTGAGGAATTTATTTTTAAGCATATTTTGAGCAAGGTAGTAGTATTATCAAAGTTATACATTTGGAAGATTAATCTAATGTGGACACATAAGATTAATTCTTGAGGGAAGATTGGAGGCTCCCAATGTTCCTAGGTAAGAAGTAATGAGGGGCTGGCAGAGAAAATATAGATGCTGAATCTGTAAGACTTGTCCTCGCTGTTAGTCAATAACAATGAGAGAGGAAAAAATGAAGAAAAAAAAAGTACACAACTTCTAGCCTTGCTATCTGACAGAATTTTTACCAGAACAGACCAGGAAAGTTTTATGTAGAAGGATCAATGCAAGATGTTTGGAATAAAGCTGTCTGACTGCCAGCTGGAAGTGCATGCTTAGATCTTTAGCTGTCAAAGTATGGATTAGAAAAGGGCTTAAAAACGCATATGCTTACAGGGACTACTAAAGCAGCAGGCTGTATTTGAAAGAAAAAATTATGGGAAACGTTGCACACAGGAATAATCTGCCTTCCTAAAGGAGGTAGTGGCCACTCTGCTTCAGTAGACTGGCGTCCTTGAGCTGCACACCCTGCTTCTCTAAGAACAAGCCACCTAGATTGTTTCTTAGTTTTTAATTGTTGGCAAGAAAAGTAGCTGAATAAAATCAATTCACTGTGGGGAATAAGCAAAACACAATTCTAAGCTACATTTCTTCTATGGGCTGCTGGATAAGAGTTTGGAAATTCTATATTAACCTTGGCAGCATTAATAGGCAGCCTATAATCGGAATGTGGGAAAGGATAGAGATTTTCAAAGAAACAATTTTAAAGGAAGAAAAGTCTAAGAACAGTTCATCAAAGAAGTTTTATACTTATTAAGTCAAATAAAACAGTGGTCTGTCTCTATAGGTATGTTGCCAGAAAGGAGAAAACATGAGGGCATTACTGAAAAAGAATGAAATAGTAGCGAGACATACTTGGTAGACTGAGAGGTAATGCTAAGGAGGAAAGAGTGTGAATTACCTTGTATTTTCCTTTACACAGCACAATTTTCATTTTGTGTTTTCAAAAATCTGTACTGTTGCTAAACCTACCTATGGGATTGTATATTATGCTCCAAATCTCTTTTCTGTGCTAACACCTGAAGGTATTCTCTACAACTATGAAGTTACCCGGCTTTCCAAGAAGACAACATGCAAACAAAGACTCCAAAGCTTTCACTATTTATATCTTAGGCAAAAAGACCGCAGTCATGGTTTTATTGAAACATGTACGGGAGAAAGTGAAAAATGAGTTTGATTTAATGTCAAGCAGATATTTTAAAGTGCACTCTTTGCTTTATTCATTGACTTTGAGAATTCATTAGAGAGCAAGTGGCTGCATCTTACTGGACACTACCCAGTCTTCTGATAAGAAATCAAAAGATTCAATTGTTGATAAGCCGTATGTTTTCTATGAAAAGAAACAGCTCCTTGAACAGATGGTTGCCTGCAAGATTTTGCCATATTTTTCAAATATTCTTTGTAAACCACTAACAGCCTCATTTAATTCTGTCTATGAGGAAGGAGCAATGAGTAGATGATGAATCAGGCATCATTAACTGTAATTTTTAAAAAATCAAATGCAACAATGTCTCAAATAGCAATTATAAGATATTTAAAAAGCTTTCTTTTGAAAAGGTTTTCCAAATGTGCCCAGGATTGTCAAGGAAGTCCTAGAATATGACAATAAAGAATATTAAGGTGGGTGACAAGAACTGAAACGTGTGTATAATTTATATGTAAGTACTTATTTTTGCATAATTTTTCTATTCTTGTTGTTCACAAATTTGCTCTTAGTTTCTTTTGACAGCCATCTATAGAACCCCAGAGCCCTGGCTGCCAACTATTTTCCCCCCGTTTTTCTCACCATTCTAGTTGACTATAGCATCTTATTCAATTTTTTTTTGTTTGTTCGTTTTGTTTTCTGGCCTATTATTAATTCTTTTCTCACTACTGTTTTGTTTATTTGGTTGGTTTTTGTCTTTTTGTTCTTCCTTTGGTTTATAAATAGGTCAAATTCTTAATTTTGTATGCTTTTTCCTTTCAGTTATTTATTGCTGTTAATTAAACAGCACCACCCCCAAATCGGTGGCCTAAAAAACACTATTTCATTTTGCTTGTGGATTTCATGTGTCAGGAATTCAGACTTCACACAGTAGGCATGGCTTCACTCTGCTTAAAAATATATGAGACCTCAGAAGGAAGTCTTAATATCAAGGGATAACTAAAACTCTGGAGGCTAGAATCATTGGGAGACTTTCTTTTACTACCATGACTGGCCCTGGGATAACTTATAAGTATTTGCTCAGCTGAAACTTTGGACTATACCACTCAGAGTCTCCACATGGACAGAAGTTTCTCACATCATATTGGGATCTAGAGCAAATGTCCAGAGAAACACAGTCCAAGAGACCCAAGCAGAGGCCACACAGCTTTTTACGACCTTACCTCAGAAGTCACCAACCCACACTTCCACCATCTTCCATTGGTTCAATCAGTCACAACCCAGATTCAAAAGGATGGTAATTTTTAACTGAATTTTAAAAATAAAATATATATCCATTTTTTAACCAAATTATCTGCATCTGGTTTTCCACTAATTCAGTTGTATGTCTTTCTGAAAATCTGAAAAAGTGGTTTACAATTGTTATCTTTGTGTCTCACTGCAGTTGAATTCACGCCTAGTAACATCCAGCAATCTGCCTCTTGTCAACATCATTCCACTGAACTTCTCTCTGAAAGTCACCAATTCCTTTTTGATTGCCAAATCACAATCTCTTCAGTCCTCAGGACAATATTGACCACAATCATTATGCATTTACTATATATTGGACATTGTTTCTTTAGTCCAGTGGTTTTCAACTGGTATGCTATGAAAAAGTTAAAGATCATTAATTAAATTACTTTTGAAAGATATACAAAGCACAGTAATTATATTCTTTTTTTAAACTTTTTTTTTCTTTTTTGATCAAATTAGTTTGTGTCCTAGAAGTTTTAACTATAGGCTCAAGATTGCTGTGTGATTAAAAAAAGTTGAACATGCTATTTTAGTTCTTACAATAACAACATGACAAAGGTAATACCTTTTTCATGGACCAGAAATATTACATAAAAATTTTAAATTATTTTTTCAAAGTTTAACTCAAATGATGAATATTTGATGCAGAAATTAAGCCTCCTTGGGCTGCAAAAAATCAATAATCTCTACTATCACTAAACAGCAGAAAATTTGACACCCAATATTAATGTCATATATACAATAATTCATTTCTGTCTGTTTAATCTATAGATATCTCTAAATACATTTTAAGTTAATTTTATACAGTCATCATTGATATTTAATTCTATTTCTGGGTACATATATGTCAGGGCCTAGGACTGGCTAGGTGCCGGGCCTGGCTTAATTAGGTTCTGGACGTGGACCGCTAAGCTACCTTGCTCGGGAACAATTTCTCTCAGGTGCCCCCGAAGGCTATCTACTTTAGCTGGAAAGAGAAAGAGTGTCTTAGAGAGAGTAAAGCAGTCTTAGAATAGATAGATCTTACTCTTTAGCAGAGCATGGTAATGTCCAGCATTCTGCAGGCAGGAAAGGAAACAGCATCAGAGTAAGCGGGTCTGTGACAGAATGTGCATGCTCCCAACTGCCTGCTCCTCCAGCCTAATACAAGGCTGATCTCGTGCCTCTCAACACCACAGGTGTTGCCAATTCACCACTGCTCTCATCTCGTGAGGTCTCATGCTTGTTAGGAGAGCTAAATCCCTCTCCATGCCCTTTCCTCCAGGGTGTTCCATTGAGCTATACAG
>CAUYPK010018726.1:0-21216 GCA_963574355.1 Loris lydekkerianus
CCTTGCTGGCTCCCTGTATCCTCAAAGGGATGATCATAGGCAGATCCCACCAGCCAGAGATGTCTGGAGTCTTGTCTCCCCAGATTTGCCAAGCCCAGTTACAGGGAAGCTGTTACTCAGCCGCCATCTTTAATCCACTCCCTATTTATTTCATTTTTGAGATAGAGCCTCAAGCTGTTGCTCTGGGTAGAATGCTGTGGCATCATAGCTCACAGCGAACTTCAACTCTTGGGCTCAAGAGATCCTCTTGCCTCAGTTTTTCTATTTTTAGTAGAGACAAGGTCACTTTTGCTCAGGCTAGTCTCGAATTAGTGAGCTCAAGCAATCCACCCACCTCAGCCTCCAAGAGTGCTAGGATTACAGGTGTGAGCCACAGCACCAGGCTCTTACCCAATTTTTAAACATTCCTTATTTCCATTAAGAAAGGAAATTATAGGCCTGACAACTGTAATCCTAGCACTCTGGGAGGCCGAAGTGAGGGGATTGCTTAAGCTCAGAGAACAGCCTGAGCAAAAGCAAGACCCTGTCTGTACAAAAAAATAGAAAAACTAGCCAGGCATGATGGTACATGCGTCTAGTCCAGCTACTTGGGAGGCTGAGGCAGGAGGCTTACTTGAACCCAAGAGTTTGAGGTTGCTGTGAGCTGTGATGATGCCATAGCACTCTACCCAGGGTGAAAGAGTGAGACTCTGTCTCAAAAAAAAGAAAAAAGAAAAGAAAGAAAAAGAAACTATGCTTAGTATAATATGTTTAAACCAAAAATGTATAATGTAGACATTAAAAGTCCCTTCTATAGTCACCCTTTCAGAAGTAATCTCAGGAAGAATTTGATAGATTTTTCTTCGAGTTTTATTTTCTTGCTTATATACACTGTTTACTAGGGCTGTCATAACCAAGTACCCCAGACTGGGAGGCTTACACAACAGTATTTATTTTCTATTGGGAAATAAATAGTTCTGGAGTCTAGAAGTCCAAGGTCAAGGTATTGCCAGTGCTGGTTGCTTCTGAGACTCCATGTATTCATGTGGTCTTCCCTCTGTACCAATCTGGGTCCTGATCTTTTCTGATAAGGACACCAGTGGTGTTAGCTCAGGGCCAGCTCTAATGACCTCATTTAACCTTCATTACCTCTGTCTCCCAAACAGTCACATCCTGAGGTAAAAGGGACCAGGACTTCGACATAAGCATTGAGTGAGGGATGTTGGCTGACGGTTCGGCCCAAGGTGAGCACTCAATATCTGTGCGTCAACACCTAACAGTGTTGTCCACAGGGCATGCCAGCTCCTCACAGCCTCTCTTCCTCCTTCTAATTGCTTTATTTCTCAGTCCTTTCATCTGAAATTTATGTGATTTTCTTAAGTTTACTTTTCACATCACAAGTCAGTTGGCTACTGCGTATATTATGCCGTTTGCTATTTCTGTTATAAGAGTTAGTTTTAAAATGATACTTTGTCCTTGCTTTCTTTTCTTAGCTCTTCTAGCTTCCCTGTTTAATCTTACTCAGTTGATTTATTACTACATCTTTTTATCTCTTTTTTTTCTGCAAAGGCCACATGCTCTTTCTTTTCTGCACAAGTGCAAGGCGTGTGTTATCTGAAAGACCTGTTGCTTTCAGGAATGTTCTCTGCACTTTTCTGTTTGCACTTCAATAGTACAGATCATTTCTCCCTGATGACGCCTTCTTCATGTCTCTGGGCTCCTTTTATGTTCTGTCCCCGGGAGTTAAAATGAATATCGATGTCCTGTCTGTGTTCAGACTTTCTGCTGTGTGTGTGTATGTGTGGCGGGGGGGGGGGGGGGGAGGGAGAATGTTCGTGTGTACACAAGGGTCTGAAGCAATTGGTGTTTGCGAATTTTGTCTCTACCCTCTTCTTCTAGAACTCTACCCTGGCAGGGTATGCCTGCTGCTGTCAGCCTGCCCTCAGCTTCTAGATTGTTCTCATTTCTAGGTGAGGCCCATGCCCCTTGCTAGCTCTTTAGATCCCACAGATACTGCTTTAATTTGGCAGCCACATCTATAATATTTTACTGTCTTTCATGTCATGACCAGAAAAGCTTTTTCTACTTTAAGAGTGCATAAAACAATCACCCCTCACTTAACGACAGGATGTATTCTGAGAAATGCGTCAGTAGTCAATTTCATCATTGTGCGAACATCACAGAGTGTGCTTACATGAAACTGCATGGTACAGCCGACTGCACACCTAGGGTGTGGGCCACATGTGGCCCTCCAGATTCCCATGTATGGCCCTTTGACCGAATCCAAACCTCACAGAATAATTTTATTTTTAATAAAATTTGGGTTCAGTCCAAATGCCACACTCAAGGATCCAGAATGTTGCACCGCACCCCAAGGTTTCAGGCAATTTTCATATTTGTGTTTCTAAATGTAAGGTATTGCCCTACGGTGCTATGATGGCTCCCACATCACTAGGCGAGGTGCTAGGAACTTTTCAGCTTCATTATAATCACAGGGGCCATGGTCATATGTGTGTATTCAGTCCTTCACTGACCAAAACATTTGTAAGCAGGACATGTTGTCTTCATCTATGTATTTTTCTGGTTAGTGCAAGTGACTCCAATCTTTGTTTTCCAAATGGCTACCCAACTTTTCCAAAGTCATTTGTTGAGTTGTCCAAACTTCCCACCTATATAATATACTGAATAGTGTTTAGGTATATGGTGTGTATTACATGATGAATAGTGTAGAGATGCAGAACTTTTATAGGCTTTTTTTTCATTCTCATAGATAATAGCTCTTCTAGTTATATCTATTTTCAGAACACTGATGTATATTCACATACTATTTTGTATTATCACATACATGTTATAATGTTTCTATAGATTTATTTTTATATTACTGCAAATCAAAAGTTGTAAAAATGATACAGAAACATCCACTTTCCTCTCCTACTCACCCTCCATGTACACAGGCTGATCCTCATACCGGCCTGATCAAAGCACAGTGGATGTGCCCCAAACCAGATCTCCCAGAGTCTCTCTTGACTAAGAGTTAAGTGTGCCTAGCAGGGCCAAGGAACCTATGCGGAGTTATAAATTTGCCTGAACTTATCAAATATTTTGTGTAACAGAGGTGGGAAAGTCTTATGTACATTTTAAACATTAACTCAACAGGTGGCCACACATTTATCTTTGGGAGGGATCATTCTTTTTTGTTGTTGTTGTTGTTTTTTGTTTGTTTGTTTTTTTTAACTTTTGAAGTCCATTTAGAACAGTGGTTCTCAACCTTCCTAATGCTGCAACCCTTTAATACAGTTCCTGTGGGTCGGGTGGCGCCTGTGGCTCAAGGAGTAGAGCGCCAGCCCCATATACCAAAGGTGGCAGGTTCAATCCCAGCCCCAGTCAAAAATTGCAAAAAAAAAAAAAAAAAAAAACCAAAAAACAGTTCCTATGGGTCGCAACCTACAGGTTGAGAACCGCTGATTTAGACACATAAAGCTAGTTCTCAAGTTGTAAAGTTTAGTCATGAAGTGAAAAGAGCTCAGGAGTTAAGGCCAGGCTCAGTGCCTCACACCTGTACTAGCATTCTTGGGAGGAGGAGGTTTGGAGGATCCTTTGAGCTCAGGCCTTTGAGAAAAGCCTGAGCAAGAGTGAGACTTTGTCTCTAGTAAAAATAGAAAAATTAACCAGGCATCAAGGTGGGCGCCTATAGTCCCCACTACTTTGTGAGGCTGAGGCAGGAGGATTGCTTGAGATCGGGAGTTTGAGGTTGCTGTGAGCTAGGCTCATGCAGGTACTCTAGCCTGGGACAACAGAATGAGACTTTGTCTCCAAAAAACAGAAAAAAGAGTTTAGGAATTCATTTGCTTTATAAGAACAAAAAAATTATTTTAGACTCCTAAAAGGAGAAAGCAAAAAAGAAAAAGAGAAGTAGAGGACAGTGACAGTAAAATTCCCAATGTTGGCAGAGCTAAAAGGGCTTTTAAGAAGAATCCAAGTCCAGGTGAGTGGTTCACACCTGTAATCCTAGCACTCTGAGTGGCCAAGGCGGGTGGATTGCCTGAGCTCACAGGTTTGAGACCAGCCTGAGCCAGAGGGAGACCCCATCTCTAAAAATAGCCAGGTGTTGTGGCGGGCGCCTGTAGTTCGGCTACTCGGGAGGCTGATGCAAGAGAATCAATCGCGCCCAAGAGTTTGAGATTGCTGTGAGCTATGACACCACGGCACAAAGGTGACAAAGTGAGACTATGTCTCAAAAAAAAAAAAAAATCTGATATTCCAAGTTGAGTTGTTAGCAGTCATATTGTATTGACATAAACTCCTTCACCTTTCTAAGTTTTCAGTATCATTTCCTCAAATGAAGACCATGGGGGCTCAGGGGGACACTTGGGGAGAGTGGGGGACAGGAGTTGAGTTCTGTGTCTAGGTCCATGTGTTGATGGGGGATGGTCTATAATCTAAATTCTTCCTACAGAAACATCATCTTAGAGCAAAGGCAACCATAAGATAAGTTCCCTAGAGATTTGTAAAAATGTGGGAAAGATCCTTCATTTCTACAAATACAGAACAGGGACTTTTCACTAAGCCTGGTGAACGGGTTGATAATGACACCTTGCAGTTATCTAGAATGTCACTATCTCTGTGTTTCTTTCAGAAGAACTGCCATCCTTCATGTCTTTGGGGAAATGTATCTCCATGTCTCTCTCAATCCACCTCCCAGAAATGGGTGGGGAGAGAGAAAGAGTACTCAAAATTTCAAAGCCTCTGCCAGCTCTTCCAATGGTCTTTAAGTAGAGCAAATTAGATGTGATTAAGTTCTTTATCTGTAAACTATGGCTAATCATAATAGCTTCTTCACAGGATTATGGTAAGGATTGATTGATTAATATATGTAAAGTGCAAAATGGGCCTGGTACAAAAAGAGATTCTCCATGCCTGGCTGCACGATTGACTCACCTGGAGAGCTTTAAAACCACCCGATGCCTGGGCCAGTGAACAATAATGTCATAGTCTCTGGACTAGGCTCAGACATCAGCACTTTCCAAAGCTCCCTAGGTGATTCTAATGTGTGGTCATGATTAATAAACACCGTTTTATGGAATATTTGTTTACCAAAATGATACATTAAATGTTTTCTGAGGAACAAAATCTGGCACATGAGTTGTTTATTTAGAGATTCAATATTCCTGAATTCTTCCTCTCAGGCCATCTTAGCTGGTAGGTACACTTTGCAGTAACAACTTCCCTAAGGAATGTTCATTGCTGGAGCTGGAACAAAACAGTGGGAATTTTTACAGCTCCCTGACAAGAGGGAGAGAAGAATCTCTCTCTACTCCACAACTAAACTCCAACCTGTATGCTGTGTCAATGGTCCTCCAAACCCAGCAAAGCCAGAGATCTTGTTTACTTGCTGGACTTGGGTGCCACCAGAAAAGAAAGACTTAGTGTCAAGAAGTCACCGAGCTACCCTACATAGTCAGATTATAAGGAAGCGAAAAGTTTGTCATAAAGTTCTGCCTGTATTTTCAGATCTTCTTGGTTTCCCAGTAGCCAGCCACCTGCTTTCAGCTTTCACCTAGGACTCACCAATGTAAGAAAGAAAAAAGATTATTCTGAGTTAGAAATGTTCTAGGAAACGTTAAATAACCTCGCCTCTGGAAATTACATTTTTTGGCCTCTTTCCCAACCTTAGAAGGCATGTTCATCTTCTGAGAAAAGAAAACCTTTTATCTTTTCCTAGTTGGTGCCTTTTTCTAGACCAAATTCCTGAGCTTACACTAAAACCCCTATTAACAACTTCTTTTGGGAAGGGGAACTGCTTAAGATGAGACTAGTAGGGCAGGTGCCCAGGCTCACGCCTGTCATCCTAGCTCTCTGGGAGGGAGAGAAGGGCGGATTGCTTGAGCTCAGGGCTTCGAGACCAGCCTGAGCAAGAAGACGACCCTGGCTCTACAATAAATAAAAAAACTAGCCAGGTGTGGTGGCTGGTGCCTGTAGTCCCAGCTGCTCAGGAGGCTGAGGCAGGAGGATCGCTTGAGCCCCAAAGTTTGAGGTTCCTGTGAGCTGTAATGATGCCACGGCACTCTAGCCTGGGCAACAGAGTAAAACTCTGTCAAAAGAAAAGAAAAGAAAAGAGAGAGAGAAAGGAAGGAAGGAAGGAAGGGAGGGAGGGAGGGAGGGAGGGAAGGAAAAAAGGTTAGACTAGTAAAGGTAAAGTTGAGCCACGGGGGGTGGGGGATGCCAGTTGCTATATTCATTCATTTATGTGCCCACAATGGCTGCCTGGTGCAATTCGGTAATAGGCCCATAGAAAAGTAAGCTACTGGTTGAAAATGTCCAGAATCTCACATGTCCTTCTAGGTATATGTGACAGCTCCCCTTGGAGGGCAGGGGCAGTTGCAAATGGGAGTGGTTGAACTGAGGAGTTTGGGGGAGTCTGCTAAATACGGACAATCTCCTTGGTTACAGTGTCCAACACAGACCCCTGGTCTCCATGTGGAAGTCAAACAACTACTAGGAAACCACACACTGAAAGTAGAGTTGGTGCAGGCAGTGTGGGAAGAAAAAACAAGATGTGTCATCGAGGTCCCAGCCCGGTGGAGGACTCTCTTCCTGCAGATGAGACACGCAGGAGCACTGGAGTACATCCAGCCTGGCCCGGACCAGCCTGGGGGATGGACAGAAGCTGCCTGAGGTTTGGCACTAGCCATGTGCACTTTGTCAGACTGCCATGTGCTGATTATGCCACACACCGGAGTGTCCTCTGGGTCAGAGATCTTCCTGGACCCAAAGTGAGGTCTTTATTAAGAAGAAAAGGAAGTAGAAACAACAAGGCTAGAGCTCAACTGGGTGACTGAGGACCCTGCCCTTTCTTCTCTGGACATCATTCCTATGCATTAGAAGGGTGGAGGCTCTAGATTGCCTTCCCTCCCACCTGTGCACACTTACACTGCCCCAGATCGCCTCCCTAGTAGCAGCCGTATGTTGTGACTGCTCCGTGTGTCTATTGGACCAGATTGTGAGCTCAGTATGGGAGGGGCCACGTTTTTCTCATGCACCCCAGGTCCTTAGTACGTGATATGCCCAGTGACCTGTACACAGGTACTCAAATAACATATCTGCCAAATGAGAAAGGAAGGAAGGGAGGGAAAGGTGAAAGGAAGGTAAGATATCCCAGCAAGTCAATGTGAGTCTCTTTGCAGGAAGGCTGCTAGGAGCCCAGAAATCCCCTGCAAAGGAGAGGAAAAAGCACCTCCTCTCCAATCATTATGAAGGGAAAATAAGTGAGGCTGAAATTTTCTCAATTTAGACTAAAAAAAAAAAAAAAAAAGGTAAGAAGAAGAGAAAAGAAAAAGAATGAGGCAATCTGCAAATGGCAAAACCAGATGTAGTCTAGATTTCCAATAGAAAGCTCTATAAATCTGATAAGGCAAAGCTACTTGTGGAAATGCAGGCTGGTCCTCCTGGATTTCTGTCCAGGTGACAGAACATGTGTTTTCTTCTGATGGTGTTAGAAAGGCCTGAAGCTTTGCAAGAGCCACCAGATGAGACTTTGATAGAACTTTACAGTTTGTATTCCTTATCTTATTTCTGCAAAGAACTGTATGGAATAGGCTGGACTTGGAAGAGACTGGCTAGAAGAGACCTCAAAGCTGAGTGCCCCAGAGTTCTTCCGCTATCTGGAGTAATTTGAAGTAGACTCTGGTGGGAGCTCTTAATACATGTGATCTCAGAGGATGGGGTGAAGGAGGAGCTGGTAGACTTGTAGTCTAAGTGGGTGGGGAGGGTGCATGCCATGACAAAAACCTCTGGACTGTCTTTTTTTGCCAGGGCTAGAGTGCAACAGCATTATCACAGCTCACTGCGACTTCTAGTGCTTGGGATAAGTGATCCTCCTGCCTCAGCCTCCCTAGCAGTTGAGACTACAGGAGCGTGCCACCATGCCCAGCTAATTTTCTTATTTATTTATTTTTTTGTAGAGACAGGGTTTTACCTTGTGGCTCAGGCTGATCTCTAACTGCTGGGCTCAAGCTGTTCTTCGGCCTAGGCCTCCCAAAATGAGGATTATAGGTGTGAGCCGCTGCAGTTGGCCTGGACTCTTGGTTTTCTAAAAAGTAATACTGAGAGATGTTAATTATTAGATTATTTTTACACTAACTCTGACCTTACTCTCAAATCCTGGAATCACAGAATCACAGGCCTTGCCTTCCAGCCCATCCCAGCTTGTATAGAAAGTATCCCTAGCTTTCTATATTTCAACATCAGTAGCGGCTCCTGTTTTATTCAGCTTCTTTCCGCCCCCAAGACTAGCACTGGGAGGAGGCAAATGAGACATCCTCTTGTGTCCAAAATTTAAGTGATGCCAAAAAACTCAGCCATCATGATAAAAAACATTTTTAAAAACTCAAAATGAATGCCCCAAAGATACATGATGAACAAAACATCAAAATTTCAAATAAAAACTTAATCCGAACCTGCACTTGCTTGACCTGGAGGGTATTTCTTTTCCCTGACCCCCGTCTCAGCGCTGCCCAAGCTCATTGTCATTTCAGAGTCTTTGTATTTGCTTTTCTGTCTGCTCAGAATAATCCTTCCAGACCCTCGCACAGCTGACTCCCTCCTCATTGTTTAGGTTTCTGCTCTAATGTTTTCTTCTCAGAAAGCTTTTTTTTTTTGGAGACAGAGTCTCACTGTGTCGCCCTCAGTAGAGAGCCATGGCGTCACAGCTCACAGCAACCTCCAACTCTTGGGTTTAAGCGATTCTTTTGCCTCAGCCTCCCAAGAAGCTGGGACTATAGACGTCCACCACAAGACCTGTATTTTTTTATTGTTGTCATTGCTGTTTAACAGGCCTGGGCCGGGTTCAAACCCGCCAGCCCTGGTGCATGTGGCCAGCACCCCCGCCGCTGAGCTACCGGCGCAGAGCCTCAGAAAGCTTTTTGTTCTCTGACTTCACTATCTAAAATCACCCTTCCTGAACCGTTCTATTACTCTCCATTCTTTCACGTTTTAATTTTTCAGAGCAGTTATCACCGTCAGATCGACTTATTTGTTTAGATCTTTGCTGGTATCTCTTTAGTGCTTAGCACATAGTACACACTTAAATCAATATTAGCTGAAAAAAGGAGTGAATTAACGAAGCACCTGTCTATCAGAGATCATGCCTTAGCGTATTTAGTTCTCGCTGAGTTCAATCACCACTGTTTATCAGGTGAGTCAACTGAAGCTTAGAGAAGTTCAGAGCCATTTTCTTTTTTCTTTTTTTTTTTTTGAGACAGAGCCTCAAGCTGTCGCCCTGGGTAGAGTGCTGTGCTCTTTTTTTTTTTTTTTTTTTTTTTTTTGGTTGCAGCTGTGGTTGTTTGGCGGGCCCAGGGTGGATTTGAACCCGCCAGCTCAGATGTATGTGGCTGCTTGAGCCACAGGCGCTGAGCCCAGAGCCATTTTCAAGGCCACATGTGGTGACTCATGCCTGTAATCCTAGCCCTCTGGGAGGCTGAGGTGTGGTGGATTGATTGAACTCACAAGTTCGAGACCAGCCTAAACAAGACCTAGAACCCCCCCATCTCTGCTAAAAATAGAAAAAATTAGATCTCTGCTAAAAATAGAAAAATTAGCCAGGCATTGTGGTGGGCACCTGTAGTCCCAGCTACTTGGGAAGCTGTGGTAAGAGGATCACTTGAGTCCAAGAATTTGAGATTGCTGTCAGCTATGATGCCATGGCACTCTACCTACGGCAAGTGAGTGAGGCTCTATCTCCAAAGGGGGGAAAAAACAGAGAGACATTTTCAAGGTCATCTAGCTAGTAAGCTTGGAGTCTGAGACCATTCAGAATCCTGTTTCCTCCCACCCCATCTCAACCAGCCAAGGTCACGTCAACCTCCACTTGAATATCAGCAGTGGCCTCCTAGTCAGTGTGCTTGCCGGCTTCTACCCTTGGCCCCTGGAAGTCCTTCTGCAATGCAGCAACCTGTTTATTTAAAAGGCTTTCCATTGCAAATGAGAGCACATCCCCCCTAAGCTTAAATCTCTCCAGTGCTGTCCCTTCCTCACATAACACAAACCAGGGGCATCTCCCAGGCACTGTATAATATGGTCTGCACCCCCTTCCCCAGCTCTCTCTGCTTAGCCCCTCTGGCCTCCTCACTTTGGAGCCTACTTCTACCTTGCTGTTTGCCCCTCAGAATCCCCCAGAGGGCCACGTGGCTCCCTCTCTCACTTCCTTTCAGACTTTGTTTAAACACCACCATCTCACAGAGCCTTCCCTGGTCATCATTTAAAAACTTTAAACCAACCTCTGAATTCCATCATACCAGCCTTTCCCTCTACAAGGCATTTATCTAACCGCTCCTAAAACAGCTAATCATTTGATTTATCAACTTTTTTGTTTATGGACTGTCTTGTACCCACTCACATGTGAGTCCTAGTCAGGTGGGGATCCTGTCTGTTTCGTTTGCTGTGTGCCCTAGCACTGAATGGATGCTCCATAAATACTTCCCAAGGGAATAAATAAGATGGTAGAGCAAGAATTCGAGACCAGGTGGATTTCCTCCAAATCGCAGGCTCTTGACTAAGTCAGGAAGCTTTTTCTCTGAGGGTGAGCAAGGCTGTGCTGTCTAGCTCCCAGCTGTCTCCTAGACCGCAGCTCTGTGCCACCTGTTGTCCCCAATCCTGAAGACCCAGCACTCACAGCTGGGAGTCTGCTGAATCATCCCTTCACTGTGTTTACTTCCCGAGGTTCTGTTCTTTCACCCTTGTATTCCTCACATCTCTCTTCCAAGGACAGCTTTAACTCTTTTATCTCCAAGCTCACCCCTGCCTTCTTCATCAAGCCATTGTCATGAAAAGGGTAAAAACCTTTTTCTCGACAAAAAATCCTACCGTCTACCAACAGTAGGGGTAGGGGGTTGGGGGTGCCTTGGTAGGATGGAAGGGGCTGTCTTTACCAAGCCAGCCAGAGGCTGGGTCCATTTCCTTCCTGTCTGTAGCCACAGAGAGTGGAGCCAAGCTCACCACCTGTCTTCCAATTTTTTTACATTAACCCACTTGTGTGACTTTAAAGCTATAAACTGTCCAACTGTCCAATCAGGTTTCACAAGAAAGTAGCAGCTCCAGAAAACAGATCTTATCTGCACTTGGCCTAATTTCCTCTTGGGCTTTGTATAACATGTGCTGTGCTTCTGGCTTCACTAAGGCCCCAAGAGGAGGGTGTGTGTCTGTGTATATGTCCAAACAGGTTTAGGTACTGTAAAATTCACTCATTTTCATGTACAGTGGAATGAATTTTAGCAAATGTACCGAGTTTTGTACCACAATCCAGTTTTAAAACGTCTGCAAAACTCCGTTAAAATCTCTCATAACATTCACCATTGATGCCCATTTCTACCCCTGACACAAGGCAATCACCAGTCTACTTTCTGTCTCTATTAATTGACTTATTCTGAACATTTTGTGTTAATAACCTCATTAAATGTCTGGTCTTTTGTAGCTGGCTTCTTTCCCTTAGCATGGTGTTTTGGGGGGTTCATCCATGTTACAGAATGGAGATATGTTGTTCTTTTTTATTACTGGACAGTATTTCAGATGTGCAGGTTTGAATGAGACTAAATGTGCATTTCTGGCTAATGGCTCCCTCCTCTAACTCTCTATCCTGGGGAAGAAGCCCCACAGCCCTCCTTGCAAGACCTCCCTCCAATCTGTGAGTGACCTTCCCCCAATGCTTAGTAGAAGGGCAAGTCTGAGCCACCTCATCTTGCACTTGGTACAAGTTGCTGTAGACATGTGATGTCCTCAACTCAGTGTCCTGTGAAGGTCCCGAGCATCCCTTATTAGATTGAAAGCTCTTTGCAGGGAGAAATTGTGTCCTCAGGTGCTCCTGTGTTTTCTCAGTCTTCCAAGAACAGTGCTGAGCAGAAGGTCACTTTGCATCCCTTCCTCCCAGCTGTCTGGGACTGACCGCCTGCGTTAGCCCTGCAGTGTGGAGGACACTGGGCACACTGGGCGCAGAGCTAGGTGTGTGTCAGCTGCGCTGCAGCCTGGACCCGGACGTTCCTCCATAAGATACACTGGAAAACACGCAGGCTCTGAGTAACCTTAGGAAAGGCTTCCCTTCTGTAAAACAGAAAAACTGCCTACCCTACAGAGCTGTGAGGGTTAAATGAGGTAAGGTATTTATAGCATTTTCTGGCACAAAACACATAATAGTATCTTCCTTCCCCACAAGGAATCTTCTCCCTTCCCCTTCCCTTTCTTTTCTAAACCCTCTCCTTCCATTTCTTTCTAAGATAAATGGAGTCGTGAAGCTGTTTTAGAGTTTTGGTAAAAGGTTGTGTTCAGGCAATGCCTAAAGGTGTCACTATCTCAAGTGGAAGAACTGAACTTGTTTCAGAGAGGAGTTCCAGGGACACTAAGTCCAGTTTTTTTTTTTTTTTTTTTTTAAACAGAGTCTCAAGCTGTCCCCCTGGGTAGAGTGCTATGGTGTCACAGCTCACAGCAACCTCAAACTCCTGGGCCCAAGCAATTCTCTTGCCTCAGCCTCCCAAGTACCTGGGACTACAGGCATCCACCACAACGCCCAGCTATTTCTTTGGCCCAGGCTGGATTTGAACCTGCTAGCTCCAGTGTATGTGGCTAGCACCCTAGCTGCCTGAGCTACAGGCGCCGAACCCTGAGTCCACTTTTGTTATTACTGAGATGTTGCAAGGCAAACAGGCAGCCTGCGGATGTGTTTTACTGGATTTGTATAACTGAAGTCCCTGTGAGGTATGGCTTGTTTTAACTTGTTGTATTTATTGCCAACACCAAAAAGTTTAGAAATTTCACCATGTTTTAATTTGAATTTCTGACATTTCTAGGGAAAAATCAGAGGACGATCTGACAAGTGGATTGCATGCTTGGAAGGACAAGTGCCCTCCTGCCAGCCACAGTACCCAGGAGTTTTCTCTTGCTCTGAAGACTAGGGTTACTGTTTTCTTCACCCACATTCATTTACACTAGCTTCCTGGCTGCTCAGACACTTGAATCTGTGTCCCTTTGAAAGGTGACACTCAAAGAAGACCACTCCTAGAAAATACAAAGGCTTGGTAAAGAGGTGAGTTGCTCCAAGATGTGAATTGTCCACTTGGGGTGAGGGGACTGTTAATCTGCCTTTATTTCATCTTTCTCTGTGAGATACAGATGCTAAGAAAAGCTTGAAGTGGAGTGGGAAGTGGGAGTGAGAAGCGCCAGTGGAGTGAGTCGTCTTTGTCTTAACTTTTGGCCAGGGTCTAGCAAGGGGAAGTCTGGCGGATACCTTTCTATGCTTAAGAGCACATGCTCTGCCCAGCCCTTTACCACACATTTAATGTGAGAGCACATATGTAAAGTGCTAAAGGTGGTGTCTAATGTAGACACTCAATTCACACTTGATGCCAAGTAATATTGTTGTTGTTACCAACTTTAACCCCTGATTTCCTGCTGCCCAACTAGCTCCCAGCAAGATGGATTCCCCAAATCCTTGCCTTTCTTTATCCTGACCCCTTAATGATCACCTCCCCTGCATTCTGCCTGCTGACCCCTCCCAAATGCCTGGACCCACTGGTCTGCAGCCCTGGGCTTACCCCTTAACATATGCCACTGCCCCTTTGGCCCTGGCTTCCTTCCTCTACCAGGACCAGCAGGTCTGCCCCGGCTGCAGTGTAGCTAGCTGCTCCAGGTCAACAACTGTCTGGCCTAAAACACAGGCTGTTAGAGACAGTGCCCCCAGGGGGTTCTCTAATGGAACCTGGACTTTGGGGAGCACAAGCCAACAGGCCTCTGTGGTTGTCTCCAGGGCCTCGGGAACTGCGTGTGAGCAGAGACCACGTCTGTGTCCTTCTTGTTCACTGCTGTATCATCAGGGCCTACACTCCCGGGTACAGAGCAGATGCTCAGTAAATATTCATTAGATGGATAAAGGGATGAATGGACGGATAAGTGAAGGAACGAATGGATAGGGATCAGGGACCAAAGTGGGAGAAACTCCCCGAGCTTTGTAACTCTCCCAGACGTGCTGGCTTTGTGTTCTCCTCAGTGAGCAGCACCACACCAGGAAGGGGAGGAGAGTCTGTGCCGCCCTGTGGACCGGGGAGAGACCTCGGCCCTGCGGTCAGCCTCTAAGAGGGGAGAGTCACTCCATGACATAGAGCAAATGGTGGCAGCTTGTGAGGTAGGCTGAGCAGTAGGGAAGAAAGGAATGCCTGTAGGGTAGGAAGAGCAGGGATGTAGAGGTAGCTGGAGACATTCCTCTGGAAAGACCCCTCTGGGGCCTTGACTAAAAGGGTCCCTTCCCCGAAGACGACCAGCCACTGAGCAAGTCCTGACACACAGGAGGTCTGAGCAGAGAAAGACCTGCTGGGGTTTTCCACTGTAGATACCACTAATGAGAGGCCTGTCCGCAGACTCGGTACTGACCTTAGGCAAGGCCCTTATTCCATTTATGGGCAAGTTGGGAGATACGGCCGCTGTGAGGTTCTCAAAAGGCAGATGTCTCATAAATGCCACTGGTTATTAGCTTTGGTGGTGTAGAGCCACCAGCATCACCAACCACACTGTGGCTTTCCTCCTCCATGTCTCTGATTTTTTTTTTCCAATCTGTTTTCTTTGTGAGCCCCACAGTTCAGGAGGCCCAGATCTGCCAGGCCCCAGACAGACAAAGCTGAGCCTTCTCAGCAGTGTGAGCCCAGGTGTGTGTCCATCTCCTTTGCCTCAGCCACACCCCCGGCCCATTTGTCCCATGAAAATGAGCCACGAATCCTCTTTGGTCAGTGGGAGCCATGCTGGAAAGCAAATTGCTACTTTTCTTTCTTGTGCCCACGTATCTTTCTTAGGGCAAAAGTTAATGCTAGCCGACCTCTATCAACTTCCTGAGGTTGATGTTCACTGTTATTTATTTATTTATTTTTGCAAATTTGTGCTTCCCCATTTCTGATGCACAAAAAACCTGGGGTATCCTGAAGGCTGAGAAGGGGCAGAGTCTCAAGGATGGCACTTCTTCCCACCTGCTGCATTCTGGGGACGTAGTCCTGCCACCACAATGAAGCCATAATGGGGTGGGGAGATAGCGAAAGTCTTTTCCTGCTGTACATACCATTGCACCCATCTTGAGACTCCTCCTTCTCATTGTTACTCAAGACTCAGTTTCGTCTCAGACAAGACACAGTGGATGCTCTGTCACACCCATGTCCTAATGGCTGAAGGCCACTGGCAGGATCATAGCTCGCTGTAACCTGCAGCTCTTGGGCTCAAATGATCCTCCTGTTTCAGTGTCCCAAGTAGCTGGGATACAGGTGCATGCCACCCTGCCCGGCCTCCCTTGTTTAACCAGGCATCATACCAAACACTTTATCTCCTTTAACTTACTCACTGCTCATAGCATTCCAACCAGGCATGTAATATTATTTCCACCATTTTTCTGATAACACAGAGTTAGAAATGTTTGGTAATTTGCCTGAGGTTACCTAGCCAGTGAGTGGTAGTGCTGGAATTTAACCCTGGACATAAGACTTCAGACCCCCACACCCTTAGCACCATCACCACATCCTCTCATAAAGCTGAGAGGTGGAGAAAGAAGCAATGTCTATAAAGAAAGAAGCGATGTCTACATAGGGGTTTCCATTTGGGCTTAACCATTAGTGAGCCCTCTCTAGGGAAGGGAAACCAACTTCTGTGTAGAGCGTGAAGTGGCCATCTGGTCCTCCCAGCAAACTCTAAGTGTTGTTCCCAATTAGAATGTAGCATCTGGCTCTGATCGTATCAGGGCATCTGCTTATTCCCCACAATTACCCCAGTCTTTGGGTCTAAAAAAGAAGCTTCTTGCACTGGATCCTCAAAGGAACCCAGCCTCTGACCCAGCTCTCAGAGGTAACAAACTCCTCTCCCTCACTCTGGGTCTCCCCCGCTCACACCTTCATCCTCTGGGAAGACCCCTTCTGGGGTCTTGACTAAAAGGGTCCCTGCCAGGAAAAAGATCAACCCTTGAGCTATAGACTCACGAAATAAGCCACCACCATGAGTCTCCTGTGCCTCAGCACTTACTAGAACTACCGTGCCTGCAGAGAAACTTCAAGTTACCTATGATTGTTACCACCTGGCTGAACTCTGCCCTCCAGTTTATGGGTCTTTGTGAAGTCTGACTTAACTCCACCGAACCTTTTGATCTAAAACTTGGGTGTGCATACTGCTCGGCCTGCACATACCAGTTCTCCAAAGCTTGTTACTTGCAGCAAAGTGAGAGTGGAAAATACAGTGCATGTTAAAACTCATCTTTTTTTTTTTTTACCTTCTTTGACGGAAAAACTGCCTACAAGCTGCTCCCCTTCATGTACACACAGTTTGAGTTTTCTGTTTATGGAAGTAAAATATGTCCATTGTGGTTTGAGATGCCTCACAAGGAGACACATGTCAGGCCTCCCCAGGGACTTATCGTGGAGAGTGGGAGAAAGGGAGGACTCGGGAATGATGCTGAGGTTTTTGGCCTGAGTTTGTGGATTTAGAGAAGACTAATAGAAGGGAGTTTCCAGTAGCAACTTGCAATTCTGCTTCCTGAATAAGGAGTATTCCATCTAAGGAATTATATTATAAAGAAGAAATTTGGAAAGAACTCTCCCATCCCCCTACCCTGAAGGACAGAGGTCAGGAGGTAGGAGCGTTCTGTGGGACTCTGGGGACCTGCTGTGGCTGTGTTAATTTTTGCTGTTGTGGATCAGCAGGAATCAGGCGCAGCTGCCATGATTCTGTGACAGCAAAAGATTCTGGGACAGCTGGGGAGGCAGGGCCCCAGGAAGGGGGCTGTACACCATTGTACCATGTGCCTCAAGTGGAAGTTAAGCCAGAGAGAAAATAATATACAGGAAAACTGCCCCCTGGTGTTGCTGTTTTAACAAACACAGAGAAGAGACTGCAAAGAGCAAAATGCCCCAGTGAGGACTGCTCCTGGCTCAACTCTGGGCAGGCTACCATGCCAGGCAAGAAATGAGTGTTAACGGTTTCCTCTTACCAAGGAAATATCTTAAGTACAGGAGTAATGCTAACGAAAAAATGCCAGACGCAGATGTGGTGGTTGGCAGGAAACTTCTATTAGGCCCTTGCAAGTTAGACCCAAAGTTCCCTCTTCTGAACATCTGAACACCAGGAGTTTTGGGAAACCAGCATAATTGATGTGAGTTTTACTGCACTGTACTGATATGGCAGAAATGTCACATATGTTTATTTCTACAAATAAAAGCAATTTGTCCCTCACCCACTTGGTGAGTGGAAAATTCAAACTCAGTCTATAATTTAGAGGTTCTTTTTCATCTCAACATCTCCCTGCCATACAATTCCTCTCTCTCTCTCACATCCACACACACATGGAGTATCCTGAAAAATTCCTGGGATTGCAGGGAAGGGGAGTTTAATCTTTTGACTTCACAATGTCAAATGCTCGTCCCCACTCTTTGTCACTTGAGTATTACTGACCATAGAATGCTCAGGGATGCCTCTAACAGGCCACAAAGCAGAGCCCTGAGGTAATTTTCTCCACCTAAAAAGCAGAAAATATGGGCAGCACCTGTGGCTCAGTAGTAGGGTGCCAGTCCCATATACCTAGGGTGGCGGGTTTGAAGCCCGCCCCTGCCGAACTGCAACAACAACAAAAATAGCCAGGTGTGTGGTGGGCGCCTGTAGTCCCAGCTACTAGGGAGGCTGACGCAAGAGAATCACCTAAGCCCAATCACCTAAGCTGGAGGTTGCTGTGAGCTGCGATGCCACAGCACTCTACTGAGGGTGACAAAGTGAGACTCTGTCTCAAAAAAAAAAACTTCCCAAACGTGTTCAAAAATCTCTCACCTCAGGAAATCCAGCTCTGCTGTCCTTCTGGATTTTAGACTTTTAGACTTCAAAAGTTCTGGTGAAGAATTTCTGCTGTTCCCTCTGCCTTTGGCCATGCAACTTCAAAAAAAACCCTGGCTTAAGTTAAGAAAACCAAACTTTCTTACTTAAGAGGAAGACGGGAGAAGAAAATAAATGTGTGTGGCAGGAAAAACAAAATATCTATTAACTTCTTAATAAATTACCCTGCCACTCTGACTCCAAAACATTTAGCATATAGTGTGGATGCTAATGCTTTGAAAAGAGGGCTGCCTTCCCCTCTTTTTGTAGGTAAAAGCATGAGAATGCTAGGAGGAGGGAATCACACTGCAGAATGAGGAAACATATATTCATGGAATCCATTGAGATGGAAGCCACTGGACCACCCCGGAGGACCCAGACAGCTTTCTTCAAAGGATGCAGTGGATAAAGAGGTGAGAGGGGAGGCCTTCCCTTGTCCAGGGCTCCTAAGGCTATGGAACAGTTTCCCCTACAGAGACAATAGATGTGGGCCCACTAAGCTGTGGGAAGTCACCCAGGTCACACATAGGGAGGAAGGATGGCAGTGAAGACATGTTTGGTGGCCTTAAAAGCTCTCTTCTGACTGGGCATGGAAACTCACATCTGTAATCCAGCATTCTGGGAAGCTGAGAGATACCAGTTGTATCTGGATTGTCAGGGTGAAATGAGTCATTCCTTATAGAGTGCTGAGAGCTCAATAAATGTTAGGTATGAACATTAATATTGAAACATCTCAGCTGTCGTATGCTTAGAATTTAATCCCAGAAGAGGTAGCAAGCTGTGTTCAGGGAGAATAATTTACTTCCTCATGGCAGAGCAGAGAAGGGTAGGTTGAGTTGCTTGGTGAACAAACTGTCTAAGGGCAGCCCAGAGGGATGATGTGGAGCTGAGCACGCATGTCCTGTCCATGCCTGAGGGAGGATCTATGGTCTTGCCACTGTATAGAGCCAGACTGGAGAACAGAAGCCCCTAATATAAAAAGCAAAGTCAGAGCAGGAAAAACCTGGGTGGGAAGGGTTAAGAAACCTGATTATTACTTTAAAAATGAGGCTGTGGACTAGGATTATAACATGCCTACTAGGAAAGTGTCCCTCACCTTTTAAGAGAGAGCTTTTACATCCTTGTGAGTGCTTGGCATGATAGAGAGATTTCACCACCAGCAAAGGAGAGAAAGGCTCGGCCACAACAATCACACTCCCCACAAAGTCCTGTGTGGGATCCAAGATTTTAGCCATGGTGTCTGTCTCCAACATCCCCTCTGACCCCGCATTTGAGGCCACACTTTGCAATATTGTCAGCTATCACTTATGATTCAGGGTAAGAAAGTGGAACCCCAAGTTTTTTGTGAAGAATGGATGCCACTGGTCAAAGAATAGAGAACACCTGCAAGGTGACAACATAGTAGACCCCCTCCACCTTCTGTGCCTAATAAATCTTTCCTAGAGGCAGCTGCCAACAACAGCCATGCCCATATGGAGAAGAGTTGTTTCAGAAATCAGCTTCCTGCCCTGAGCTTCTCTCCAGCCCATAAAGTAGAGCCCATCCTTAGTGAACCAACCCCAGGCCTGCATATGGCAGCAGGCAGGTCAGGTGGGCATGCAGAGAACAAGGGACCAAGTTCAAATTCTGGCAGCTCCATGCTGGGCAGGGCACACTAATGGCAACAGTCAGGGCAGTTTGATAGAAGGGCCAGGGCTTCCTTTGCTACTCAGCGTTTGGATATAAGATTTCACAGCAGCTAAAATTCATCAAGGAGGCTAACATGCTTTCTGTTCACAGATAATCATGGCTCTCACAGGTATTCAACCACCTACTGACATACAACATACTAGTACACGGCACATGGACAGTTCTCCCTTTCCATAAAAAGGCATTTTTAAAACTATGAAAAATGGTCCATTGTTGGGAAATCAAGAGTCTCTTTTACATCTCTTTCAGAATAATATAAGAGCAAATAAATTACTCAATAAAATCATTTTAAAACAGAACAACCCAATTCAAACCCAATCTTAGGATATGTCAGAAACTTTTTGACAGTACTTTCTTCGCTACCCAAATAATTTTCCTCACAACTTCAACTTGAAATTTATGATTTTCAAATCTAGGGTTACTTTTGAAGTGCAAAGGCTACAAAACAATCACTCATTTTCTAATTTCTTTATCCTTTCTAGAAGATATTCAGTGCACATCAAAGAGAGGTTCTGATAAAAATATATAACATGTTGTTCCAAACAAGGCCAGGCATGGTTGTTCGTTTTCTTTTTGACTAATATGAGTGCATGTGCATACACACTCACATAAATTCACCTGATTTTCTTAATTTTTGGAGCTTTACGCACAGCCAAAAAGAAATCCACTATTGTGATTTACAAAAACTTTTTTTTTATGAAAAGACTGGTACCAAATAATCTCCATTTAATTGTTCATTCTAAGTAAAATGTGAGGTGCCATCTTACTCTATCCCAAAATTGCTTAATTTTTTGGCTTTTTCTTTCTCTCTTTGAAATAAGAGGTATTCAAAAACTATTGACAAACTTCTCTCCACAGTCAGGTCTCTAAGGATGAGATAAGTTCCAGATTGGTTGGAATTCTTACTGAGCACAAGAGAGAACTATATATTTTCTACAAAACAAAGGTCAAGGCCTTTATTTTTCTCCAAAAAAATATGGAAGAGTGGAAGTACCCATAATCTTTAAAGATCAGAAGAAGACTATACCTGAGATCTTCTGTAAAAATTGTAGCTCATCACCCAGATGCCCCAGAGCACCTCTGCCAGCTGTGGAGTAAAAAAACAAAATAGTAATTAATGGTTTTTGAAGCATTATTTACATTCTTCATTTAAGATCAATAAATTTCACATGTTTAAGATCATTAATTTAAGATCAATAGTTTTCACCTATTTACAGAGTCAGGGAACCATCACCACAACCTGAACATGTCCAGCACCCAACAAAGAAACACTGTGCTCATCTGCTGTCATTCCAGCCTTTCCCCTTCCTCTTAGCCATAGGTGATTTTCTAATCTACTTTCCTTCCCTACAGATCCACATTTCTACATTTCATACAAATATTATCATATAATTTGTGTGCTTTGTGGCTGGCTTCTTTCTTTTTTTTAATTATTATTTTTTTTTATTAAATCATGGCTGTGTACATTAATGCGACCATGGGGCACCATACACTGGTTTTATAGACCATTTGACATATTTTCATCACACTGGTTAACATAGCCTTCCTGGCATTTTCTTAGTTATTGTGTTCAGACATTTATATTCTACATTTACTAAGTTTCGCATGTATCCTTGTAAGATGCACCATAGGTGTAATCCCACCAATGTGGCTGGCTTCTTTCACTGAGCAAAATGTTTTGAG